>DWTU01000059.1:0-25068 GCA_018251515.1 Cecropterus confusis | reverse complement strand
GTGTTCCCGTTCGAATACAACGTGGGAGTCTTCAAGTCAAGAGTGAATAGGCTTCTAAGTTAATGCGCTTCACCAACTAAGACCGCATTGCCACTTACCATCAGGAGGCACTGTGGTTAAGCGTTAACTTATAATAAATAAAAAAAAAAGAGCAGGCTCGAGTAGGTGGCGCGTCCGTATCACACGCGCGCCTATCTTAGAGGCGGAGGCCAGGCCTCCCATCAAAGACGGGGAACCCGTTAAGGGCGGCCAAGCTGCCCGGAGTGCAGTGAAATAAATGCGCAGGTTTATCCCTGCCCCCAGGAGCAAGCTGTCGAAGGGACACCGTGAGTGGTTTAGTCGGTTATACAGTCGAGACCGGACTCCGACACACTCTCTCCGATGCCCAGCGGAGAGAAGCCTATAAAAGGTTCACTGTATAAAATGTATAATACTGTATAGTATTCAAATAAAAAGGTCTACCTATAGTTTTTGGAAGTCCCTCAGTAGCAGTAAGGGATAAGTGTCTAAAATGTTCAAGAGGTATTTGTGTTACCTAGAATTGACGTACGTACTCTTCACGAAGGTTGAAAGTCATATCAATATAGCGCATTGCGTCTACACGCTTTTATTATAAGACTCAATAAAAAACTTCAAAATGCTTATAAAAAGTCCATTTATCAGCAAATCAAGGCCTCTGGAGCTGCCTACCCTACTTAGGAAAACGAGATTATATCAATTCTTTATGGACAAGTATTGGGACAAACATAAAAACGAGTTATCTTTAGTTTTATTTATTTAACATCAATACAATTAACACAATATTACACTGTTAAAGATAATTTTACATAAATTCATGATGAAAACAAAATTAAAATTTATCAGAATTCATAAACATAAGCACAGCCTATTGAATCGCAGACCAGTTAAGTTTGGTTTATTTGAAATGTAAATAAACAATTCGCTACTTAATACATAAATCAACTTTACAAATTATAACTGTTATGAATTTGAGTAATATTGTTCATACTATAACTATACATAAAAATATTGATTATAATGTATTATATTCTCAATTCCAATTTATTATAATGATTATAAAATGCAAAAACTTCAACCTATCAGAATACAGGTATTTATTTATTTTTGCACAAGTCACTTTTGCGTTACTACTTTTAAATTAAGATGAATGATCAGGAAATCTACAGCAGGCTTCTGTCCATGATGTGCTACCTTTAAAATCATTTGGATTCAGTTATTATTAATATAAAAAGTTATTGGCAAATTTTTTTTTATTTTCATGCTTTAAATTTTTATTTCCTCATCATTCACCCAATTAATCTTTATTTGAGATTTCATTTAAAACAGGCTCTTATAGTTGTAAGATACTACAAAAACCATCAAAATAAATTATATTTTATATTATCACGGAGTAAATTGTGGCGCTACGTTGTATAATATCTACACAATAATAATAGGCACATTCAGTTTTGTTTCTTTCAATATTTATCAAATGGAGGCGTTAAAAAAATATTAATATTTTAGACAATAATTAAACCTACACTGAAAGCTATATAACTATGTACTAAGGTTATATCCATCTGTTACTTAATTAAATAGGTACATCACATTATTAATAAGCTTTACGGTTACACTTGTAGTGCTTAAAATAGCTTACGTTTACTTCTTAACGCAATGCCAAGATTCGATAAACTTAAATTATACACATATTAAAAAAATGGCAAAATGCTTAATTTTACATGTTGTGTTCAAACCACCACAAAAAAACTGGGCGTTTCATGTACAAAAACAATGTTAACACGAACATCCACAATCCACGCAGTGCCAGCTTTAATATTATGTTATTTAGTAGACGAAAGTAATCCGCGCCGTAGCCGGGACTATCAGTCTAGAAATCAACAGTGACGAATGCAAGGGGAAGGGGAGAAGGTAAAAATATTAGAATAGATGCCCTTAACTAAATAATTTTCTTAATTATTTCCCTACGTGGGAAACTAATAAACTTTAATTGAAAATTAATCTAATCAAAATCCTGGAAGGTAAAATTATAACGAAGAAAAGAGAAGACAAGACCCAAGGGGCGGAGCCAGAAGAGGGACAAGTATTTGAGTAATTGAATACTAATATCAACCACGCTTTGCACCGATCATCAGAAATAGCGAAAACATGCTCGAAAACATGATGCTCATTATTCGCGAACGACCGGTGGAGAAAGTAATAAATATATTTATAATTAACCACATACATTCAAATAACAAATTTGGTACATAATAAACTGTTGATTTCTAGACTTAACGCGATGGAAATAAATTTAACTCCTATGATTATAGAGTTGCGAAATCTTCATGAACAATCATAACTAACACCGAATAGCACATGAACTTTCGTAGTAGTTTGAACAGCTTTTATAAGTTGACATTGGATCCCTTCATAAATATACTAGTAGTCACTACTCAAATTAATTATTATAAAATTCTGTTTAATATTGCATGTATGTGGGTCACAGTATTAACATGCGATTATTTCGTCATCCAATCAAAGTTTTAGATACAAAAATCATGTTTTAATTTTGTAAAAAAAAAAATTAAAACAAAGGTAATTGTGCGGTTTCTTCTATATATACAACATAAACATGGGAAAATCTGACATCATATTATGTTTGCATATCGATATGAAAAGACACTGGCGCTCTATTTGTTCTTTATTAGGTATACTCTGGGAGTACAGTGGAGCCTCCCGGATAAATATATTTACTTTCTTTACGATGGCTTAATATTTAGGGTTTCGTCTTCGTCAAAAATACGCTTTCAACTAATAAGCTTGTCGCGAGCTAATTAATATAATAATACACTTATTATAATTCTATACGTTACTCGAATGACCAGCTATTAGGAGTACGCTCTTATTAGACGAAATAATCGTTTACACATATTTTTTTATCCTTAATTATTATATATAAATTTTGACACATTCGTTTTATTTATACGCTTTATTACATACTATTTAAAGGAGACATTATTTTATGTATCAATATTTTTGATGCAATTTGTATTGTATAAAAATATATATAAATGTATTTGTACTTTATCAATAGGCACGCATGACCTATATGATTGAATGACAAACAGTATATAATATTAGTTTGACAATTCTTATGTACACGTATTTTATAATATGTTCTTTACAGAGGAAGTCTTTAAAATATTTTTATTTGCATGCAATTAATAAGGTAATTAAAATACAAAATTTATGTATACATAATATAAGACATGCTATTTATTAATCATTATTGTAATTATCACTCAGATCAATTCTCACGTTAAACCTATTAATATCTCAGGTAAATTTTAAAGAATATTCTTTACAGTTACTGTAAAGGGAAGCTACACAACGAACATATTATAGATTTTTTTGTTATAAATGAGTGTCAACTTAGAAATCATTTTAATGAAAGTTCAAGACAACTTAACACACTTAACAAATAAATGTATACTGCAGGCAACTTGAAGAATATTCATACGCTAATAAATTTAGGTATAAGTCTTTAAATAGTGACAAACTATTACAAAACCATTTTGAAATAAAAAAGATATCAGTTTAATGTAACTAGGTGCGTAATTATGGAACTCCTCCACCAGGTGGTAGAACCAGTGTAGTTCGACCGGGGAGGTACCACCGCCTTACCTATTTCTAGCGTGCAGTTCTTGCGTTTCGATGGAAGGGTTTAGTTGCCGGCTCACTTATATATGAGGCGATCATCTCAGTTTTCGGGAGTAGCAACGCATCTGTAATCGACTTCAGATAGAACCCCTGTTCTATATAAAGTTGCTTACAGATATCCATGGGCAGAGGTTACCACTTACCATCAGGTGGAGTGCGTGCTCGTTTGCTACTTCAATCTGATAAAAAATAATATATATATATGGAACTATGAGAATATGTCCGGTGTGTGGCTTTCCTTATGCCTCCTGTCGGCATATTGTAGCTAATTTATTATATGATAAAAAGCTAATTTATTATAAAAGAGCATAAAGTTAAATGCTTAAATCTTAATTAATTTTAAAGCTAATTAAGCTAAACATATTTTTGGTATTATATTAAATATCTTTTTGTAAACATGTAAACAAATAACATAGCTTTTTAATCATATCTAAAATACGATTCTGATTAAACTAAGGATATATAAATATACAACTAGGAAATCCATGTGACAGAACAACTCAGTAGTAATGTCTTAGGGAATTTACAAAACATGCATAAGCCCGATATCACCTAGACTTGTTGGAATGGTACTTTTCACATAATTATGTTACTGAAATTAAATATTATTTTTATGTTGTCCCATATTAATTTTTGATATGACATGTCCAATGCAATGTACTCATCTACAAAGTGCGTACATATAAGATAAGAGAAAAATATTTCTAACAGAAACAGTATTAATATATTATCACTGATATGGTTTGTACAATCCAAAGAGGATTAACTAATATTTTATAAGTATTCATACAATTAAATGCATTTACATACTTAACACATTTGTATATCTTTAAATATTGCTACCAATAGATAATTTAAAAGCTTGTATTCTATTATATATTTTATTTTACAAACATATAATCACATACTGAGAAGAAACTGATTGATTAGTTATTTATTTGGACAAAGAATAACTGGAATTGTAAGGCAAAAGTAATATTTTTATATATTTTTGTATTAGCTGTCACAAAACACAAGATACGAGGCAAAAACGGATGTTGTTCTTGGTATTTCTCAAATTTAATAACTACTACCAATAAACAAACAGTACCACCAAAGCATTTTTTACCGTTTTTAAAATAGACATTATTACACAACATTAGGTTATATTATTTAATATTATGTAAGTCATATAACTGATAATTTTTAAGAAAATCTATAGCCTTTTTGTATATCACTGATACAGTCATTGTCCATTTACTACATAAATATGACATGACTAGTTGCTATTAAGATGTTTGTCTTAACATTTAATACCTCATGTGAATTGTCAATTCCAAATTACCAGTTAACGACAGTGCACCATTTAGAAATTTATATTCGTAGTAAAATATCATAAATACATCTTTTTGAAAGTTATCCCAACGTATAGCAAAGTTACATCACTATAATTTCCAGTTATGCTACCCTCTACTGCTCTTATATATTTTATTTACACTAACAACTTATATAACACCTATTATGGCCTCTAAAACAGTAATGTAGGTGAGACTTATTACAACACTTAGTTGCCATGCTAAGCTTTCTAATGACTATGTCTAAACATTTTTTACCATACAAAAATAAAATTGTCTTCGACAATCAAGCTTTCATATGATAAAATAAATCTGTAAATAACTTTGGAGGTACATAGAACAGCCTTTCGTTATAGTAATAATTATTCAATCTGTGAATTGTTACCTTTATATTTCATGCAATCCACCGTCATTTTTCCCCAGTTTTACATTTCCGAGTATTGTGTTTACATATTCTGAAGTCTTTCCTGCTATTTTAATTTCTGAAAGGAATAATAGTAAAATTATATAAAAAATATATATTACATTTATATCTTTAATTCATGATAAAAAATACTAGATAGTTTACCTGTAGCTGTATTGACTATTTCAGTGATATGTGATGACCAATCTACATTATTATCTGGATTGGTAACCCTATTATTTATTATATGTTTCATTTGGTTAATTCCATGTAGCAGGCGTCCTGAAAATATGAAAGTCACAGAATTATTTCACTAAACTAATAATACCTGAGCGCATAAATAAATGTAACACAAACTTACGGTGTTCTTGTTGCAAGCCATATAGTTTTAATTTATTAGCTTCATGTTGAGCTTTCTTCTTTAAGCGGCAAGCCCTGGAAGCTAGTTTGTTTTTCTCTTTTCTTGTTTTTGGTCTGACGTTGAATGGTAACTCACTGACCGGTATCATATCATTAATGATTTTTCCTAATTTGTCCAATTCTTTGCCAATTACATACAGTTTCCTTGGATTTGGTGTCAAATCATTTCCATCACCCTTGCGAGCTTTTCCACTGTAAATGTAAATTTTATTTTATACTTTATAGAAGAATGAAATGAAGAAGGAAGAAGAAAATGGGTAAAAAAATTTAAACACTTTTCTCGATTTGTGGATGAAGTTGCATGCGTGCATCTACATAATTCATTTATAGTATTTACTTTATTTTGTTGGTTGTCTCTTCAAAAAAAATGGAAAATTTGTAACTCTTTTTCCCACACACACTTTTTTAAAAGCTACAGACTATTCTCTAATAACATTCAGTTTTCCAACTACATGATCTATTATACCCAAATTACCTATGTTTAATGCCCCTCACACTGCAATTTGGACTAAATACAGGATCAGTGACAGAGTTTAAAACGTGTGGATCTTCTGACTTCTTCTTCAGGATCAATCTTTGACCTTTGGGACCTTTGGCTTGCACATTATATTGCCAGAAGTATCTTTCTTTCTTGGAATTATGCCGAGCTTGTTTACTTTCTGTGCATTCATCATTAGAATCTGTAAAGAAGTCAAAACATTTACAAATCTAATCAACATCATCGTACATATTAATTGTATTATGATTTTAAATATGCCTATATTATGTTTTATAAAAAGAATTATAATTATAATTAGTGTTTGTTGTGCCTGAAGTTGAATGTAGATATGTGTTTTAGTTTTAATTATTGTGCTGCTAAAAAGCAAAATAAAAATAAGGTAGACAGCAAATGACTAGTTCTAGAACACTAAGAGAACCCTAATCATACCATCTGATGATAAATCTTCATATCTATCACTGTCCTCATCAGACTCCACATCTTTATCCTCTTCATCTTGAGAGAAATCCCCAGTCCCAGGACTTAGCAGACCTCCTGATAAAGAAGAAACTGAACCAGCTTCTGCCAATGAGCTAGTTGATAACAGGTGTTTGCGAGGCTCCCTGCGTTGCCATATCTGTTGAGTAATAAAATGTATGACATTTATGAAAACAATTTTTGGCAAAAACAAGTCTTCTGAGTATCATGACTAAGAGTCTAAATCTGCATTGCAGATAAGATTATTGTGTGAAAACAAGTTTGTCACAACAACAACATCAAAACAATGCTTGGTGTATGATGCAATAAAAAAATAATAATACTTATAATACCTGTTCCATTGTAAGATGTGTTGGGGCAGACGATGACAGCTGTGTTTGTTGTGGTTTTACACTAGTGGGGAATGGAGGTAACACGGTGGATGCAGGCACTGACTGGCCCAATGTTATTTCACCACTGTAGCCATCCATTCGCACAAGTAATTCAGGCAAATGGTTCAGAGGTGGGGCAAAACTTGATGACGCAGAACTGTGTTGACTGGAAGGTGAGAAGGCAAGCTGCGCTCGACTGTACGGGCTGCAAGGACTCTCAGCTGCCATCATGCTTGTTGTCTGCATTGAGTTGCCAGTTCTACGTGATCCACTCATCACTCCTCCAATTTGTATGCAGTATCCACTCTCCTCTGGTAGAAGTAAATCGTCAAAATTTAAGTCATCTAGCAATGTGTCTGGATTAGCATTCAACTCTGCAAGAGTCGGCCCCATTATTAAATCGGCCTTGTCCACTTGAAAAATATCATCGTCTTCCATTTTGAATGGTTCACACTTAGACGAGTTTTCGGTTTCATAAACAAGCTTTCCGTACTGCATATTGGGGACGCTGTGAAACGAGCCCGCCAGATTATCCTGTAAGCAATGTTCTAGCTCTGCGCTGAAATCGCCGAGGTCGGAACGTCGTTGCGGAATAGGCACGGAAGCTGACATTGTGCCTAATTCGAAGGGCGACTCCTGTTTTATCTCTAAGCCTGGGTCTAAAAGAAAGTCATGATTGTAAATAGAATCCGACATTGCACGTGTTTGTGTAGGATGACCTTGACGTAGAATAGTCTCGTTGATAGACTGGCGCACGCTTACGTCTTTATCGATTTTAATTCACAGCGAGGCCCACGTGTCGGAACTGTTTATTTACGACATCAAATTGACAATATTGTATTTACACTGACCACATTCTTATACACACGAATAACACGAATCGATAACATTCTTCAATTACATAACGCAAACCACAAACAAGACCAAATAAAAATTCGTAAGTGCTTGATTATTCACAATGACTTTCGATATCGAATTTAAAATAAACCACGAATTTCACAAATATGTGTAATCATACACGTATCCTCTTGTTTGACTGTTGTAGTATTTCATTGAATAAGTAAAAATCATTATCGTCTAAAACGTTTATTGATAATATTTTGCACACAATAACAATAACACTCGCACGAGATACAAGTTGGGAAGTAAACAAAGATTTTACGATATTATTATTCAGCAAATTCAAAGGTCATTAAACAAGGATAGATAAACATAATTCTTTAGAATAGAAAGGGACAGAGTCTATTTGCTAAAGTATGTGAAGGGGGGAAGCAGGAGACGAATCTGCATAATGGAACTGGCAATCATTTTAATAGTGGCAATAATTTATGAAAACAAAAAATTTCTAGAGAATTATTTTCGACCCTTCTCTATTGAGATTTGTATAATTGTTTATTACAATTCTTGTAAAGTATTTTTAATCTCTCTATTTTTTTTCTTACAAATTTAAATAATGACTGACTTATGGAAACTATGACATCATAACATGACTGACACTTGTGTTGTGACGTTATTTCGTCATATGTTGCATAAATGTATAATCCATTTCTATTTTATTTATGTAAAATTGACCCATGTAGTTCGACCGAAGAAGTACCACCGCCACATCTACATATTTCTAGCATAAAGCAGTTGTAGTGTGATTGCCGGCTCACTTATATCTGAGGCGAACATCTCAATACTCGGGACTACTCGGGTTTAGCCAGGCACTATCGTACGACAGCCGTAAATATTTCATGACCAGAAAAAGAAAACATCATCTATAAGTATTTCATGAGCAAGTAAAATATTATCTCAAAACCGTCTTTTCAAAATATTTGATGCCCAAAAAAATCCTAATCTCAAAAAAATCTCTCTTCATAATGAAAATTATCGTACGATTATAGTGTGTATTTTAACGTAAATCGTACGCTACTATTAAATTATCGTGTAACATGTACGATAATTATCGTACGGTTGGGAACACTGGTGGCAAATGGCAACGCATCTGTGGTCGATTTCGGATTGTACCCCTGTTATGTAAAAAGTTGCTTACTGATGTTCATGGGCGGTGGTAACTACTTAACATTAGGTGGACCATCCATCCATCCATCCCCAGATAAGATTTCTACGTAGGCTTTGCAGATGCGTTTTAACTATTGAGGACTAAGTTGGAATGTTTCGATAACTACAAAAACAGTAAGACCAATCTTGTTGAATAAGCCTTAGTGAACAGGCCGTTAGTTAAATAGTCTTATGCCGCGTCCGCATGCTTGCCACTTGCCGCAAAGTACAAACCTCTACAAACGCGTGGCTTGATTTTGGGAATCCAACGTCGCCATCTATACGCTTGCGATGTCACGGACATTGAGCTTGTATCGGACATAAAATTTGGGTAGTTATTAATGGTTATTTACTACATTATTCTGACCATAATGATTTTATGTTATTGTATGTTATTTTATTTCTTTTAGTGGCTTATTCAATGATGTACTAAGGTGACTCCATGCATCAGTTATTTTTTATCCTTGTGATCAGTATTTCCCAGGTATTCCAAGTATTCCAAAAAGTTCGAAATGTGGACGCGTCCAAGCGCTTTTGGTCAGATCGGCTCCAAGCGTTTGCAAGTCAAACACTCCATCCACACGTTTGAATTTGTGATGGCTTGTTGAGATTTCGCAACCGTGCGGACGCTGTATACGCATCTTTAAATAATACATTCTCATAGATAATAAATAGTGTACACGCGTTCAATTAAACTTCTTAAAGACAGGCACTTTTAAACGTTACTTTACCAATATTTAAAATGAGGATGTTTTTATTACAAAGTAATAAGATTGTGTTAGATGTGAGTAAATACTATTGAAATATATGAAAACATGTCGTTTAAAACATATAATAGAAATACTGATATTATAGATAAAGTCAGGGATTAGTCAACGTTATTACTTTATTATATATAATTACAGATAAGAGAATATTCAACACTAAATAAAAAATAATCTGTGATTACAGCTACAGCTGAGTGTCAAAAGCTGGGTGTCAAATAAATTTATAACAATAATCATAATTTTTATTATGGGTGACGATAATTTAAATTCCAGTAAAAAATGTGAATCAAATAAGTGTAATGTTATTATAATAGGTGGTGGCATGGCTGGCCTAGCCGCCGCCAATCATTTTATCAAAAATGGAATGGAAGACTTTAAAATATTAGAGGCTCGAAAACGTATCGGTGGAAGGATTATATCAATACCTATGAAAAATCATAATGTTGAGCTCGGAGCCAATTGGATACACGGTGTTTTAGGCAACCCTATATTCGAATTAGCGACTGCCAATGGGCTGGTCAATATTATTAATATACCTAGACCTCACAAGGTTATCGCAGCTACCGAGGACGGGAAACAAGTGCCGTTCGGCATTTTGCACGAAATTCATGAGGCTTATGTATGCTTTCTGAGGAAGTGCGAGGAGTACTACCTGTGTCAGTACTCGCCTCCTCCAGATATTCATAGTGTTGGAGAACACATCAATTTGGAAGCAGCTATATATTTGGAATCCTTGCCATCTTCAGAGGAGAAGAAGCTTAGACGCTTAATATTTGATTGCTTACTTAAACGAGAAACATGTATATCTGGTTGTAATAATATGGACGAAATTGACCTTTTAGAATTAGGTAGCTACACAGAATTACAAGGTGGTAATATAATGATACCTTCAGGCTACAGCCACATTTTAGACCCAATGACTAAAAATATATCTCAAGATAAAATTTTATTGGATCATCCAGTGAAAAAAATTATTTGGAGTTCAGATCATAATGGCTCTTCAGGAGGTCTGGAGGATGTCGGGGAAGAATCTGAAGATTCAGATCAAACTGTGATAGAAGATATTTCAAAAATTTCCTCCTCGGATAAACCACCTATAACTGAAGAAGGGAGTGTTAAGCCTATAGAAAAACCAAAGAAAAAGCTAACACATAGTGTTGAAGTTGTATGTGATAATGGAAAAACTTTTTATGCTAATCATGTTATATGTACAATCCCCTTAGGTGTTCTTAAAGACCATGCAACAACATTGTTTGAGCCTGCATTACCACAGTATAAAATAGAATCCATAGAGAGGTTGCTTTTTAGTGCAGTCGACAAAATATTTCTGGAATATGATAGGCCTTTTCTTAACCCAGATATAACAGAAATTATGCTGCTATGGGAAAGTTCGAATAGTACTGAAGATATATCACAGAATTGGTATAAGAAGATATATTCATTTAGTAAAGTTACCGAGACTTTATTACTTGGATGGGTGTCGGGAAAAGAGGCTGAGTACATGGAGACATTGTCAATGGAAGAAGTGGCTATAACTTGTACAAAAATCTTACGAAAATTTTTAAACGATCCATTTGTTCCTGAACCACAAAAATGTGTATGGTGGGTTACTTTGCTACAAGTCCTTTTTAGTTCTTATAATAAACTTACAAGGGTAATAAACCAAGGGTTATGAATTATCACGCCTACTTCTGCATATAACAGCAGTGCAATGCTGTGATCTGATGAAGACATGGTTATTCATGAACTGTACATATTTGGGCTTGTATAAACTGGGTAATCTGCCACCTTTGGCAACTACTTTGGCACTACTTCATCATGTCAATTGTTGCTGAATTGTAGTTGTTTACAATAAGCGATTTTGTCTTGTCGGCTTTTAGAGACAACAAAATCGATGCAAGTACATTTGTCATTTTACAACTGAGATTTAAAAGACTAGGTGCTGCAGTTTCCTAGGGTATTAGGATACCTGTGGTTTTATAAAATATGACTATTCTTCTTTATCGTATTACAACAATACATTTTACATATGTTAAAAGACATCTTACATGTGTTGTAATACAGTTTCAGGGTTCCAAGAATTACTAAATGTAAAAATCACTGTTCCATAAATCAACTACCATCTCTTTGTCATTGGCTGATCTGCCCCTTTAAAGATTTGCTCAAGTGGTCTCAATATTATAACAACAATTTATTAAAGAGTGTTACCATCATTTTCGTAACTAAGAATACTGATATTCTAATTTCAGTACCAGTTGGAAAAAGCAACCATATACGAGAGGTTCTTATACTGCAATCGCTGTTGGAGCTAGCCAGAGTGATATTGAAAGCATAGCACAACCTTTATTTAGAAATGTTCGTGATAAAAAGGTAATGGGCAGCCAAATTATCAAGTAAGAACTTTCATTTTAAGAAAACTATTCTAAACTTGTGAGTTTAAGTAACAATGTCCTCTATAATCATAACATTCTATGATTATTTTGTATAACATTCTGTAATGTATCATTTAATTATTTGGATTCATTTCATTATTGAGTCTAGTAAAATTATTTTGTAAAACTAACTTTATATCTTATAGATTCCCTTTTATATTTTCAGCCTGTCTTGCTCTTTTCTGGAGAGCATACACACAGTAGTTTCTACTCAACTGTTCATGGGGCCTATATGTCTGGTCAAACAGCTGCAAGACGCTTATTGGCTCCAGATATTACTCCTAACAACTTTTTGGAATGTCCAGGATCCGCCGATCTTAATTCCTGGATTCAAGGTATTCAATTGGAAGGATAAAGGAAGTGAATGAAAAAATTATGTATATGAATGTAATTGCTTCATACTCTGATGTGACATTGATGATTATTATTTATAAAACAAGACATTAGCATTATTTTTTGTATGTTAGTTATAGAGCCATAAAAAGCACAGACCAAACTGTTACTAGGTAATGGTTTTTAAGTTATTATCTAAATATTTATGAATAGTTATAATGTTTTAGTTGTATTTTTCAATTTTGGCTAAAGGGAATCATTATGGATGAAATCTATATTAATATTTGACAAGCTTAACCGAATGAATTCTTTATCTGTATCTTAATTAGTATAGCTGAACACCAAAAACAGTATCTCTATATTATTCAAGTAGCAATATTTTTAATGTAATTCATTAAGGCCAATTTTCATCTCTCGACATAAATAGATGCTGTAGCTGTCTATAATTTTTGATAAATATGTCTCTCTATTACATTGTAGTGCCTATCTAAGGGGGCGTTAACATTAGGTCAGTTTGGCTGTCTTCGTCTGCAAAAGACGACGCTCACCGACCAATGTAGACGACAGTTTGATTACCCGTCTCCAAATGCAACTGAGTTGTTACGGTACGGTTGTCCGTTTTCGATCATAATTGCTTGCCGTTCAGGGAACACGGGGTCGGCTACCAGCTGCTACACCGGATTTGATGAACGACCTAATCGATAAACATCGAGATCGACGTAAACAATCCGGTTCGGTTAATATTTCGGATAAAAGCGAATACGGGCGACGCATTCGGTGACCGACCTCATGTAAATGCGCCATAAATGAATTATTTTTAATGCGGATGAAAGTTGCTTCGGAATTGTTATAGAAATAAAAATGGAATTAAGCATATACATTATACGTCTAGTTTTTACGTGGTAGGCACACCAGTGCCTTGTATGCATGTTTTGTATGGTGGGAAAACCATATAGGACCATTGATTTATCTAGATTTATAAAGAACCTTTGAATCGAACACAGTTGTATCTAATGGAAATACCAGCTTTTATAAATCGGCTATTATTGCATTATTTTGTACAAACTGTATATATTGATATTATTGTGATTAAATTAAGATGTGTTACCACATAATGTTGTCTCTCACAAATATGCATTTTTAGTATAGGATTATTACATTAGGGCTAGCGAGTAGGTATGCAGCTTTCAATAAAATTATGTGTGTAATTCAAATTAGCAAATGCAGGGACAATTTATACTACTTTTATTTATTAAATTTGTCTCTTTTCGTCTATTCATTTTATGCTGCAATATGGTTCAGTAGGGTTGGTAGAGAATATTGCTCGTGATGATGGTAGACAATATTAAGTAGTTATGGATAGAAGCATTGCATTGACCTGAGCAAAATGTTTCTCGACTTTAATCGATTTTACACGATGGGAGCTTTGGGTACTAAAATAGCTAGTATGCGGTTTTATAAGGTGAAAAGCAGTTAAATATATCTATCTGCTTATTATTCCCTTTCTTTTTCGCGTTAATTAAACAATTTATTGTATGGGATATAAAAAAATCTAGTGACACTACTCAAGATATATTACCAGTAAGTTATAAGAAACATAAATTCGAAGTATTTGTAATAAAAGATCCTATACGCACTGAACCAGATTGAAACAATTGCAGAATAGATATCTTTATTTAAATCATTAAGCTATATAACATTTATCTCTTACTAGCGTAGTGGTTAGTGCGAAGTTTAACAGTTCCAGAAGTATGCGTATAGTATATATGGAATTAGCTGTCGTTTAAAAGTGGTTATATATAACTACCCTAATTTGCACCGGTGACAAAATTTTAATCCTGTATTCATTCTAGGTTTGCATCATGTTCTTATGTGTAAATTAATAGTATGGGGTTGTTGAATATGGAACCAGAACAAAATCACTTTGCTAAATCACGGTTATAATTTCATATTTCTTGAAATCCGTTGTTTATTAAAATTTTCTCCCAATTACTTTATATCTAAGTATATTTAGAAAAATAATTGTAGATATTTAGTTGATGTCGTGCAACTATTAAACTGACATATTTTTATACGAGTCTTTAATTAATTATAACGTATTCAAATAATGTGTTAATCAAAAGTTTATAAACAACATTGTGTTTTTGTATTTCGCTTCATGCTTAATATTGGTGAGCTATTTGGAACAAAAATTAAAGATTTATCAAGTATTTAATACTTTATATTTAAAAGAATGTGTTTTATTATTTTTTTAACAAAAATACCTGCGTCTGTCTATTTGCCCGATATTTGTTTGTTTCTGCATAGAATATTTATAAGTTTCTGGCATTATAGAATCATGATATTTAATAGATAACTTCTATTTGAATTTTCTAGTCAGTGCAAAGTTTTGTATTGCTTAAATAAATCATTAAATAATCGTGATTTTTTATTTTAACCTGAACAACACAATTCTAATTTAATATGATTTTATTGTTTTGTCGTAATTAACCTTTTAACCGCCCGACTTTGGGCTGTTATCACTTGTCGTGTCCTCAGCACCTGGCATAGTGAATCGAGAAATACATACCTACTTCAAGAGGGATGTGCAGCACTTAACTTTTTAAGGTCGATATTTCGTTCATCGATATCGTAATAATGATATTACGTGTGTAATTAACATCTAGGTAAATACTACTAAGCCTACGAAATTATCATACAATTTAAGGCGGTTAAGCTAGTAGAACAATAAGTTTTTAAAGATTTAAACTATTTATTCATTAGTATTTCAGCTATTATTAACTACATGGCGCACAATTAAATTAATCCAAATTTTAACTTCGCCATTCTATTTACTCATGAAAAAGTAATAAGTTAATACGTGTATTTATCTTTATTCCAGCAACGACAAAAGGTAACAACAAACATGAATAAAAAAGTTACAACTCTTACAACTTTTAAGTGTAACTTACAATAAATTCAATTCCAATATTTATCCATACCTGAATTTAAAACTACGTGTATAAGCAGAACACTGATGGAAAATTCTAGATTGTATTCAAAATAGAATCCTATCAATCAATCTTGTATCAATAAATCTTAGTATATGTCTTTCCCTGTTGTCGGATTTTGGCGACATGGGCGTTGCACATTGATACAATTTTCTTAAAATTATGCTCATAATTCATCTAATTTGGGATATTATTTTTTAGGACTTCTAATTTAAAGCTAAAGTATATTAAATTGTTTATGATTTAAGAAATCATTAATTAGTTATTTAATTAACGATTTACCTAATTAAAATATAGTTTTGAAAGATAGCGAATTTAAATAAAAAAGCAGATTAAACGAGCTGTGATACTTGGTCGTAAACATACGACGCATTCGAAAATATTTGTCCGATAAATGCGATGTAAGCAGTTAAAGGGTTAAGAACAAATTCGACTGTTTCATTCAGTTTACTGATAGTTACAAATTGATATTCATGATAAGTATCATATTTACTTTTTAGTTTTATCACATTTCTTCGGTAATAGGTTTATTAGATTCCGATATAATAAATATAATCTACTACCGTCCGTGCTTATGCATTACTTAGTAGATAACGGTATATACTTACCGACGAGTAAACGAATAGGTACAGTGAAGGGAACCACATTCCAGGCGGTAGGTACTCTGATTTAGTTAACAGTTATCTATGTTTATAAGATATTCAGTGGCAGGTATATACTTATGTAAATCTAATATACATAATTATATACTGTTTATTAGAAGTAGGTATGTAGTTACGTACATATAATGTATATTTATAAAAGTATACTCAAATTAACGGTTCAACTAATCAAAATAAATATATTTCTTGTACATATAACTAATAGTTAAATGTACAAGAAAATAACCAAGATATTTTTCAACATTTTCAGATAAGGATTATACCTTGAATTCTGAAGCAAAAGCCGCGTAGCTGAAAATGCATTTTAAATAAGAATTGTTTTCCTAAATTTGAGTTGTTAGTTAGGGTTTCTTACATGATATGTTGATTATTAACGAGAGAAAATGTCGAAGACTGAATTCTGACTGAAACCGACGGAGATGACTGAATAGTTATAATAATCACTTCTTTATTTTTTTCACAAAACATAATCCTGGTGAAGAAGTTACTGTTTCGGCCGAAACTGAGGCCGTTGTCGAAATTCGGTTTTGGGTTTCGGTGGTAAAAACCAGTTTCGGTCGGACAATACACAGATACTGTACCTATATTCCCAAAGTCTGTAAGATTACAAATAAAATGAATAAAAAATAAGTGTTCGCGTGTGATTTTCCAGTAGGTCGAAGTAAAATGAGGATCAATTGAATAACAATCCATTGATGACAGTGTTAACCGTACTAACAGTATAGTTTCAAAATGTATTCGATGTTGACTGATCAATTTTATTCTCCATCGATGGTACGATCTATTATAGAATGGTGAGTGGCCCTAAGGAAGCATCCATTACGTGAGGTGATTTTGTTGATTTTTCGAGTCTCCCTCATACTCCCCACCCCCTACCCCACCGAATGTTTGTTCAAAAGTAATATAGAAACATGTTTTATTTTATTCATACATAATTAATCCAGTTTCTCACAATTTTACACCTTTTTTTGCAGAAAAAAATATTGCGTAAACCAAGACCATCCCCTGCTTGAAATTTTATGAAATTCGACGGGACCCCCTCCTCTCTTGAGCCATTTCACGTAATTAGTGGATATCCCCTAAGGATACATAATTAAGACAAAAGCCGCGAGTGGGGGCTCGTAAAAAAAAATGAAATATGTAATATTGTTGAATGAAAGAAAATAAAATTTAAACAATATTATATTAAAAAACGTTTTTACAATATAACACAAGAATAATAAACATACTATCTCAAGATATCATCTCACTGTTCCAATTTATTTGGAATCCCTGCCATATAGTTTTATTTACATAATTTGAAAATATGCGGCTCCAATCCGTTGAAGCTTGATAAATAATTGTGCGTGAATAATCAAATACTATAATCATACGCCCTAGTATTTATATCGTAACATAATACGTATTGAAGACGTTTTAATATCTTAAATAACAGATAAGAGCCTGTATAATTATCTAATTCGTATAGAAATCATACGCGCGCACATAAAGCGGCGTCTACAACCCTGACAAAAACACAGTATGTAATTAAAAAATAAAATTAGGATTGATAGTTTACACGAAAAATATAGTATTTCTAGCGTTTATAGATTTCTTATATCAATGATTTGTTAAACTTGTATAGATAACATATAATTAGGCAGGTACATTGATTGAATATTACATCCTATAAATAATTGGACGGAAAATAAAACCAGAAATTAACAAAACAAAAATATATAAAAAAAATATGCATAGTCAAAAATAACTACCATACATAATCAGATGTCATAAATAAAATATAAGCTTCATTTAATTTATAGATGATTTAAAGTGTTAGCTTCCATTAAATATGTTTTAATGTAAACAGCGGGTTAAACCCATACCTTCACCTTTTAATATTATATTTTAATTCAATAATATGTCATAATCTACAAAAATAAAGATTTACCCTATAATGGGTATTATTAAGATACATTTCTGTAATGTTTACAATAACAAAATATTGACTGCAGATGAGATTTACTGGCGTAAAAGTTAGTTAAAGATCTGAGTACATTCGAAGTAGTGTATAAAATAATATCAAAGCATACACAATTATAGCACATTACATGTGGATCTATTTTATAGGTCCCATAAACGTTTGTTTAAGTAAATGAATACTGGAAATTGGAATGTTTGTCTAGGCATAGCTAATATTTGAGTAAAATAAGAGAGCATTTTTACATTTTGTAACATGTATAAGTGACATTAACGAACAACATGGAGTTCAATTGTTGAATTTTTTGTCGTTATTATTGGCAGTAATTTTCTTTCTGTGTCCGAGGATAGCTCATGCCATGCACATTTCCCAATTAATGGCACTTCTTCCATAGGTGGTCGGAAAACGACAAGTAAAGTGAGACAACAACCATCAAGAGCTGGGTCAGCTTCAACATTAAGGAGCCCCAACGGTCGGTGCTGTGCTACATCTGCTCCAAACATCTCAACCATAAACCTTCTTAATGTTGAATGTACGCTTTTTGCAGGATTTATCTCGCATGTTGGGAAATGAATTGATGTTTTCTCACTCAATAATACATGCAACTTATTTGTACTTCTTTTCTTAATAAGGACTATCAGTCTCATAAGGTCTTTTGAATGTGGCATTGGGGCTGGAAGAATGTTTTGGTGCCAATTTTCTCCTGGGCGACTGTTTTTATACAATTTGGCCTTTTCAATAAGATGTATGATATCATTGGACCTTAATGATATTTCTTGTAAGTTAGAAATCCATTTAGCCTGAAGTGATTCTTTGTCAGCTCTTGCTGGAGTTTTTAGTTCACCGCCAACAACTTCACCTGTCAAAACAAACCTGTACCATGTGCCACCAGCTGTTTCAACAGCAAGCAGAGTACTAGGTTCACAGTGCAAACCAGTTTCCTCAAGTACTTCTCTTTTTGCGGCCTGGACTATGGTTTCTTCCTTTTCCATCCGACCAGCTGGCAGATACCATTTTCCGGCACAACTTTCTTTGGCCTCTTGCATCATGAGGAGCTCGTTACGTTCATTCAATATAACACATGCTACTACGTACGTGACATTGGAGCCAAGTATTGGTTTGAAATTTGAAGGGGTCGTAGGAGTAATACCCTGAGATTCCGCAACGGAATTTTGATCGGCAATGGTAAAATCACAGAAATCATTTTCATTTCCTTCCAAACCCAAACCTTCTAACAGGCGAGAAATATTAGAATCGACTTGGCGTGACATAGTTACCTAGTTTCAAGGGTACCTATGGTGAAGTAGTTACAGTTTTTTTCCACGGAAACACTGAATACAACTCATAAATTAATATGGTTTGAAAAATTTTCATAACTTTAATGTAAATTTATTTTTTTAGTAGTCTACTCTTCCATGTAATTTAAAAACACGTATTAAACTATGCACAGAAATTAACATCCGCAAACGGTGCTTTCATGGTATGATGTCATATCATAAGTCATGTGTCAATGTCAAAAAAACAAACAAAGTTTATTTTTTGTTTTAGTATAACAAATCTATAGTAAAGAACTTGCCGTCGAAGAATGACTAGGTAACGACTCCAACAAGCCTTTACTTAACGGTGCTGCCAATGTGTCTGTAGATTATTCGTTTCCTCGCTCGATCGATTAATAGGTTGGTTATTTGTTTGGGTTGGCTACTAAAATATAATCAAAGCCAAAAGTGGCAGAACTGGCAAAAATGCAAGCCTCTAAAACAATATTAAAAGAAAAACTCAATGTCAAGTTTAATTGTCAAAATAAAAGTCAAATCAAATAATTTTATTGTCATTTATCATATTGTTCAACTTGTTCTTGTATTTTCTTTTCACGATAGCAATTCAATAAGCAATCAAAATAAGCTGCTCTTACAATTACAACTTTAATTTATTATAAACATATACTAAAATGAATTCTCAGTGATACTTGCTATACATAGTATTTTCCAAAATGACCATAAAAAATGAAGATACACAAGACCATAACTTGAGGTTACGATTCAAAACATCATCGAATAACCAGCACTGTTCCGAGGATATCGTGTGTGATAAAAGTGGTAAAGATGTAAAAAGTAAAGGTATAATGTGCGACACTTTGTATAATAATATATTTACAAAAATTATTTCTTATCTACGGATCCTTTTCAGATGGTGAAAAGTCCGCGTCGTTGTTTACATTTCTCCATGTCGAGCTTACTAGAGGGTACCTGTTAGAACACGACGAGGAGAGGTTCTCTGCCCGGCGAGAGAAAGTTTACTCATTCATTAAAATACCACAAGAGCTTGAAAAGTTCATGGCTTATGGATTCTTTCAATGTGCAGATTCTCTGTTATTTGTTTATACATTTCTGCCTTTGCGGTTTATAATGGCATTCTGGTCCTTCTTCTATAGGCTGATAAGGAAATGTTTCGGGTATGGTTTGTTTTTATTATAATAGCTAACAAAAAAAATCACACAAAAAATATTTTATACTAAATTGTGTTCTCTTTGCTAATTTATTATAAAGATAGTAAGTCTTAATTCTCCCTACTTTTGTCTACTTAATGGTTTGTGGTTGTTCTGATATTATGGTTATCATTATTACTTTTTTCAGATATATTCATCCCCGTAAAAGCATACTAAAGCCAGCAGAAACATGTGATGTCCTGAAGGGCTTTATTTTACTAATTTGTAGTATTCTCATGTGCTATATAGACACAAATATGATGTATCACTTAGTTAAAAGTCAAAGTGTGATGAAGTTATATATTTTCTATAATATGCTGGAAGTGGGCGACAGGTTGTTCTCAGCTTTCGGCCAGGATACTATAGATGCTCTATTCTGGACTGCAACTGAGCCAAGGGACAGAAGACGAGAACATTTAGGAGTTATACCACATTTAATATTTGCCATGATTTATGTCTGTATCCTTTTAAAATAATACATTTCTAGTATGATCAAACTAAATTATTTTATATATACATATTGTGCCTTAATATTTGATTTACCTCCAAGTAATTTTTTATTTGATTTGTTTACATATACTTATATTAGTGACCATTACTACTAAGCAAGATATGGAAAAGACAACTAAAACAAATTGTCAGGGTTCATTAAAATGAATTAACACATTCAATATAAATATGGTTGTGAAAAAGCTAAAAAAATATATAATTTGAATGCACCACTATGAGGATGATGCAATGAGATGTCTTTTAAAGTTTAATTTGTTAATCCTTTTCTCTGTAACTGTATTTAATTATGTTAACATGTAAATTCATTTTCTAATGTACTTTTAAAATGAACTTAGTTTTATAATACATCTCAGGTGTATACTTGTTAAAATATATTTCCTTAATATAAAATTTTAGTTCTCCATAGCTTGTTGGTGTTGTTTCAAGCAACAACTTTAAATGTAGCCTTTAATTCAAATAACAAAAGCCTTCTTATTATTATGATGTCCAATAATGTAAGTATTGCATATTTAAATATAATAAAAGAAAACCAGTCCAACATATTCCACCATTCTAAGATTAATTGATTTTAAGTATATAACTTAAATTCGTATTTTTTCGTGATATGATAAAATTGCTATCCTGTGTTTATATACAGTTATGTGGCTATTTGTACAATAAAATATGATCAAAGCATATAATATTATGTATTTATTGAGGCTAATGTTTAGCTTTTTTCTTACAGTTTGTTGAGTTAAAAGGGAGTGTGTTTAAGAAATTTGACAAGAACAATCTGTTTCAAGTATCATGCAGTGATGTGAGAGAGCGACTGCATCTATCAGTGCTGTTGTTTATAGTCGTACTACAGACTATGAAGGAATATGTGTGGAGGGAAGAAAGGTTTTGGATCTTAGCCCCTGACTGCGTTTTAGTACTTACCTTCGAAGTCATCATCGATTGGGTGAAGCATGCTTTTATTACGAGGTTATTATAATGTAACTGTATTAATTATTATATGAAGTTCAATGTTATCAATGTTCTTGTAATAACACCTACTTTCTTCGGATATGATGTCAATTACTAATTAGCTTTGAGCCTCTCCATTTATGAGAAGAAGATGAAGAAAGGTATTTATGGGAAGAAGAAGAGTTCATAATGATACAGATTTTTTTTTTACCTTAAATCCTATCAAACATTAAATGCTTTATTATTTATTAACGCTTTCTACACTCATAGCCCCACACTAGGATTTTCTCCTGTGTCGTGGGTGCCATGGACATACAAAGACGTATACATAAACGCCCAGACCCAAAACAGAATCTAAAGTCATCATACAGGTGTCTGTCTGGTTGGAGACTTTGGCTCGAACCCAGAACTCACTGCGTGACAGATTGGTTTGGTGACCACTCCACCAGGTCATCATTATTATGTTTCAACATTCAACATGTAGACATTTTAATGTAAAAAAGGTTTAATTGCAGATTTAATGAAATCCCCTATGGAGTGTACAGAGAATACACAGTAAGTCTAGCTTACGATGTGGCACAAACGAGACAAAAGTACGCCTTCAGTGACCATTCTGACTTGGTGGCACGGAGAATGGGTTTTATTCCTTTGCCCTTAGGAGTTGTCATAACGAGGGTATTAGTACATGCAGTTAAAGTCGATGGGTATGTAGTTATTTAAGATAATTTAGTGTGCTATTTGCATATTTTATAATACATTAAGGTAAATGATAAAATAGAAACAGGGTCCTCCTAATGTAAGTTGTTATTGATTTAAACAACAGACATAAGAAAGTTAAATTCAAGAACCTGCCTTTGCTTTTGAAGTTGGTTAAAATGACAACTTGCCAATATTACTTGTAAATGTTCTTAAAATACTGTATAATATACCATTGTATCATTGTGCCTTGCTTTGCAGTGCATTCTCTTATTTGTTGGCTAACTTCAATTTTGGTCTTAACTAAATATTATTTATTGCATTGCAGGTTTGCGGCAATTTTCCTGATATTTATTGCATATCTGTGTTTGATATCAATCAGAGTTCTAGTGTCTATTGTAATTCTGGGTAAAGCTTGTGACTTGATAACCCAGCATCAGATGGAAAAAAATGACAGTCATCATACAACACCCAAAAGGTATTTCATTAATATAGAACTATACAATTCATTTATTTTTTACTGTACTCACATACATAAAATAAAAAAATGACATACAAAAGATATAGATATGGTATATGATGATATTAATAGTAAGAAAGTAGAGAAGAACATTATGTATTCCTTTTGCTGTCTAAACCTTTAA
Source organism: Cecropterus confusis (assembly GCA_018251515.1). Classification (NCBI taxonomy): domain Eukaryota; kingdom Metazoa; phylum Arthropoda; class Insecta; order Lepidoptera; family Hesperiidae; genus Cecropterus; species Cecropterus confusis. The sequence goes on along the minus strand of DWTU01000059.1, from coordinate 1,377 downwards.
AATGTGGTGAATTAACAAATTGAATGTTTGAGAATGTGTGGTTATATTTTTATTAATATAATGTGTGAAAAAATACAGTCAAATTGAGAACTTCCTCCTTTTTTGAAGTCAGTTAAAAATAATGTGCAGCTGACCGATTTAAAGATGCTGTAACATTTCTTAATGGATGTGTTATTTTAGGGAACAGAAGGATATAAACAAAGAAATAAATTTACACAAGACACCAGAAATTGAAGAACCTCCAGTTAAAAGACCGACACAACTTAAGTTTCTCATACCAGAAGATGTTATGGTAATAATAACACTAAGACTTCTATAATAACACTAAGACTTCTATAATAACAATAAGACTTCTTCTAATAACACTGTACTTCCTAAAACCACTAAGATTAATATAAAATCCTTTAAACTGTTTATGCTAGTTGCTGTGTTAGTGGTTTTATTAATACAATATTGGTGTGTCGCATTCTTGCTTCATTGCTTTTATGTTTCTTTTAATTAGTGTTATTAGTACGATTATATAGCATGTTATTTTACTTAATTTCAATGTGGGGTTTTACTGGACTTCCAACCTCTCATTAAATATAACTCTCATTAAAAAATCATCTTAAATATTTGTAGCATTGTATGTGATTGTTAAATATCTACAACCATTTCTTTACCCGCGAAAAAAAGGTTCAGCAGTTTAATTCTCCTATTGTCATCGAAAAATATTCGTCGTATATATTAAACTTTTATTCTCATCCATAAAATCATGAAAATATATTTTTTTAGTTATGATGGCGTTCGTACTAGATAATGAGTAAAAAACGTAAGTAACGTAATCTATTATAGTGTAGCGAATGGTTGATTGATGTTAGTTATTATTTCCTTCACAGAGCGAGCCATTAGTTGATACTTCGGTGGGCGCTGCGGCCATATTTTCTAATAGCGCCATCGATTTGAACGGCGTTTGTTATCTCAACGACAAGCTCACCGTTCAGGTTAAACAGGAGCCTAGTGACTATCTTGAGCCAGATATGGTAAGGCTATGAGATTAATGATATGTTGTAACAATGTAGGTTTCAGGTAAATTACAGAATATGTGTAATTATTTCCTTCTATAAATACTGACTTAATATATGTATAAGGAGATCTTCTCAGTCCTTAGGAGTGGTACGAATTTATGATTGGCTTTAGGTACAACCCCTGTTCCATATGGAGTTGGTAACAGATATGGGCTGCAGTATATTGTCAACCCGTTATAGTTCCACTGCTGGGCACGGGCCTTTTCTCAAATTTAGAGAGTTTCAGGCCACAGTCACCGCGCTGGCCAAGTGCGAATTGGTAGACTTCACACACCTTTGAGAACTTTTTAAAGAACTCTCAGGTGTGTAG
>DWTU01000058.1:0-25245 GCA_018251515.1 Cecropterus confusis | reverse complement strand
CGCAAGCAATGAATAGGAAAATATGAGAGCAATGGATCCCAAATGTAAAAGATATTCACCATCCCCACCGTTTAGTGGGTGGTTCGGACTTCATGCGTCGTTACCGTCGGCTCGTTACGTCGTCGTAACGAGCCAACAGTCGTCCACTTCGGCCGCCCCTCAGGTGGTCGATCGTTAAAATTCAGTACCTACTTTTTTAAATTTAAAACAATCCTTTATATGTAGATTTGGGCAATCGAAAGGAAAAATGATACAGAGTCTTTTTTATATCCTTACATTGTAACACAAAATAACCACTTTCACTTGATCGTATAATCCATAACGGGTTATACTATAGACATTTTATTTTACTTTTTAGTTTTTGTTATAGTTTTCTTTTTATAAGCAAACCAAACAGTATTTCATTTTGTTAACGATAACATCAAACGAAGCTTATATCGCGTTTTCGCTATTTTTGGTTTAAAATCGCGACAGTGTTAGGGACCCCTAAATACCAAGGGACCTCAATTTGTATACTTGGGTCTGCTTAACTGGTAATTTTACAGCATTATACATGTTATGTCGTTCGAATCACTTAAATACGCGTTAAATGTGTCTTGTTTTGCCGCTAATTATTATTTATTTATTGGAATCGCTGAAAAATTTAATCCTACGTGTCTGGATTAATTTATTGATGAGGAATGAACATTTTCATCGCTACCTTAAGCATAAGGATATATTTTTCAAGAAAAGTCTCGTTGGAGTTCTTTTAATATAACGATATATTATTGAACGTTTGTAACAAAATACTTTTAGCGACACTAGTTGCAGATAAAGAAACTACTTTTTTCTATTTATAAAGACAATTAGAAAAACGGAACGTTTACAAATACATTATGACCTACTTTATAAATTTATTATTATTTAACAGCTACAACAAGAAATAATGAAAAAAAAACTTTAATAAAACTATTGAAGGTTAGAAAAACTAAATTTCAAAACTAATATCACTCCTTGAAAATGTTTACACATAAACATCTATATTTATACTCCTCTGCGTTTCTCTGTTGTTGTAATCTGGAACTCATCAACGGTCAAATGAAGATTTCAGACCAAAGTATAACATTGAGGCGTGCGAGGATATCTTATGATTCCCGTCACTTTACTAATTTTCAAACTTTAACATCTTACACTAAACGAATAGCAAATTAAATTAATAAATGAAGAATTCAATGGCTGATTATGAAAACTTTTTTTGATCTAAATATAAAACAAAAGAACAATCACTTACTTCCGTTCGTCTTAACATTGCGTCTAACATTAGGATAGAGCTGTCTTTAAAAACATGAAGCGATTTCTCTTCTGGCATTGAATATGGAAATTGAACACCTTATGGTAAGTGGTGACTGCATCCCACGGATATCTTTAAGCAACTCCATATAGAACAGAGGTTTTACTTGAATCCGATATCTGATAAGTTGCCATTCCTGAAGATTATGATGGTAAATTCATACGATTATGTAACCCAGCCGGCATCCACACCATTCCATCGAAGCGCCAGATATGTTTTACGCTACAAATAGGCGTAAACCATACTTGTTTAACATCTTTTCGTGTACACTATCACTTTGAAAACTTTTTATATATTGTCTACAGGTGACTTCGCGGAGTTCCGTCGTTCGTATCCGGAGTGGTGCAGCGAGGCGGGCGCCCAGCACGTGCCCCATCTGCCACTCATGGGGTTACGGTTAGTATTCTTATAACTTAAATTCTTATGCAAAGTTCCTTGTGTATGATTTTGGATAACGTTTTTTCATTTAATATTTCACCAGGTTTTATTGACGTTAAAAGAATATGGTTGTCTCTGCTTAACTTACTCAAATACGGCTGAGAATCAAATCCAAACGAAAGGAGTTGATTCCTGCTGGATTTAATATTTACAATATTCTTAGGCCCGGACACCACCAAAGCGGAGACGAGACGAGCGGAGTAGAGATGTGTTTTAAACAACCAATAAAATTTCGTAATTCACACATCTCGTCTCTACTCAGCTTCGGTGGAAACCAATGAGCGGAGATGTATCGTATTTGTATGGCAACGATGGAAGCGGAGATGTGAGCTGTGCCATGCAAGCTGTATAGCGGCATGCATTGAGCGGCGCCGCTAGTACTCCTCACGCTAAACTGTGCGTTCATACCAACGATCGCCGCACACTATAGGCAGCGCACTGCTCCACTGTAGCCAGCACACATCTCCGCTCCAGTCAAGCCAGTACGCACTTCCGCACAGCTTGGGTGGAGATGCTCTAGTTGAAAAACATCTCTGCTTGTCTCCGCTTCAGACAGCTCTGCACATCTCCGCTTTGGTGGAGTCCGGGTCTGAGCTTAGTCCAGTCCAGACTTATAAAGGTGGCTTTAATCACTGATTGCGATGTTCTTATACGTTTTATTTCTTTATAATATAGTCATAGTAAAAAAACGGAAACTACTCACGTAAGAGTCTTATTAATCCTATGACTCAATGCCGGGTGTGTATATCTTGCTCTTGATAAATTCATTCGATCGTATTACGCAATCGAGTGCCGTAACGCGTTGGGCGGACTCATGCACTCGATTATTGGTTCAAAGTGTTTACATCTACCGCAAGTGGAGCTTATTGCTACCGGAATACAGAATTTATGTGAACATGTGTTCCCGTCTACTTAAGATGTTATTTTTATTGGAATAGTTCCTGTTCAGTTCAGGTTTATTATGACCTGGCGAGCCGAAACTCAAGAGATTAATCGGCAATTCTAAATCTAATACTGAGTATTAGTAAGTGCATATTTAGTTCATACAAATTTACTGGTTGATGTTAATATATTACTAAAATAATTGCGCCTAAAATTGTGAAATTTTCGAACCGTGTAGTCGCTGCTGATATCAAGGATATCATCGTGATCCCGGGTCAGAGATTAAGAGGTACTTATATTAACAATAATTTCACTCGTTCTTTAATGTTTAGGTATATATTACATCAAGCAAGTTTAATAAGCAGCCATGTTATAAGTGAACATTAATTATAACGTTGTTTTATAAAGGTTGCCGAGTTGATGACGTGGAATATAATTTGCGTCATCAACTGAAAATAACAATTTATTGTAGAGCGAAAGCCGAAGGCAAGACGCTTAATTTGTTTTACAATAGGCAGGTACCCACGTAAAGGTCGCGGCGGATGGTTGTATTGCCAAAAATAGCCCGCTTACCTTATGTTTAGCTAAATAACAAAGAAAGACGCTGAATGTTACGACTGTAGTATAATTGTGAACAGCAAATTATATGTATAACAAGGATATAAATTATAAACTTTCAGTTTCAGATGTTTTTAATTCGAAAATAATCTATTGTTACGATAATTACGTATGGCGAACGAATACGTCATATTTAATGACAGCAAATTTTTTTTTGCACAATATTTTGCTTAAATACGCCTTGGGCGTGACCATGCGTATTCAGCGTACAAGATACCTATTTGAACAAAATACAAACCAATATAAAACTAAGAATACAATAATACTCAGTTGTAGTCATCAGCACGATTTACAGCAAGCTGGCGGGCGGTCTGAACCCTGCACTTACCACTTTTTATTAATTGCGAGAACTATGAAAGAAACCTCGCACGCGTGGGAATTCGATTTCATGCGCGTGTGACTTTTTCTTCGACCACCTTTTATCGACGGAAAAAGCCGACGGCCGCCGCAGCCGGCAGCTCATTCCGGCACGACTGGATACCGGCACCGGCTTTCTCGATCAAACGGCCTTGTTGAAAAGCTCTTTAATTACTACATCGCCGTCACAAGTCTCCACTACCTCCGCTAATGAAAATAATAGTAGTTTCTGCTGAACTGGAATTACGGTTGAACGCATAAGGCAGAAGCATTTATTGCATTGGAAGCCATGGAAAAGTACTGGAGGACAAAGTGTTCTCATTGCTGTAGGCGTACACGTTAACTTATTATGTCGGATACATGTACGAGAATTTTATGCTAATGAGCCAACCGTCTTCAGTGTTTGTAAAGAAATCGACGAGCTCGATTAGTTGAACTTTGATCAACGTGGGTTTCTTATAAACAAGCAATCCGAATAAAACCAACCGATGGAATTCTCGGTAAGAACTCGTGTAATGAGCATTAGTCATAAATAAGTTAACAAACAGATCACGTGTATTACGAATTTTGTACAGCGATGTTACCGTGAACTATCATTGGGTGCCTACGTACGCCTCTAGCCGTATGTATTTGATTGTATCTAATTGATGAACGTACGTGGTAATAGGTTAGGTACCTATGTCGTGCCGGCCTCACAATGATACGTCAATGTCAAATATTCCATTCATAAGCATGGAACAAACATTGTAATCGCATACTGATGCCGTGTGTTCAAATATAATTGTTAACTAGTACGACAGCATTTATGTTAATATGTTTTGTAAGTATATAAGCTTTACTTTCGTAAACGTACTATTCGTAAACAGCGTTATATACCAGTCACAAGCGTATACACGTTTGTAGTTTGTATCTTTTAATAGTTGTATAAGTATAAATGTTACTGCTTGGTTGAAGTTTTTAATGAATGTCATACGGAGATAGAAATATTATTACATCTTTAAACTTAGTTCGTTATAAACGTGCCACACTGACGCATTGCGACGGGTTGCGAGGGGCATTAAAAGTAGCTTGGTTAATAAACTCATTCATCATTTTTCATTCGTGACTACGTCGTGGCGGCTGCACGGTCTCATTGATGTGGGCGTGCGGTGCGTGGCGCGGAGACGGAGAGCTAACCGAGTTACCGGCGTTATTGCATTAGAAACGCAGAGTTGCGCATTCAATGGCGACCGTTCCATTCATGCAACCAACTTACTCGCGGATTAGCGCCGTTCTCTATCTAGCCTACTCGAGTACGAGCCTGAATAATATCTACGATTCATGCCCAGTCGTCGGAACTCGTCAATATCGAACGTATAAACGTATTGACGTCACTGAAAGAAATTGTTCAATCGAGATTTTATGAAATAAAGCACCTACTTATATCGGTTTCCTCGCGCCCACGGCCAGGTTGTTTGACGACTCCCTTCCACGTTATCGTTTCCCAACTATAAATAGCAACATTCAAATTTATGGTGTAAATGTAATCACACCCACGCGGGGCTATTGCCGCGGGCGATGCCGAATAGGCCGCGATTCGAGTGGGCTCTCGCTCAAATTCGGCTTGTTTGTATTATGATTATAATTATTATGTTAGAAATTCTGTATTCGGGGAGCTCTTATTATTATTTCGAACCTGTAAATTTTAAAGATAAATATGTTGTACTGTCTATAAATAGCCTGGAATAGGGTAGAAGTGTGCCGCATTTTACGAACACTATTGCCACAGAGTAGGTAATATCTTACCGACACTACAATCACTCTTTGGAAATGATTAAAAATCTAACTTCAAAATAAGGATTATTGTGCACGAACTAAAGAAAGGTTAAAATTAATATGTATATGCAATTCCGCCTAATAGTAAACCTGAGTGCCAAGTACCATACACTGAGAACGACGGAGTCACATTAGCGATAGTCAACGGATTACCATCGTTATACTCGCATTGGGAACAGCGGCCGTGACATTTCCATGCTGTCTTGAAATTACAATTGAATGAAACGGGTTCTATCAGTGAATATTAGTACATCATTGAATAAATTACTTTGAACTCTTGAAACTTGTTCACAATAACTAGAGAACGATTTTATTGAAATAATACTTTTTGACAATTACTAGAATTGTCAACAAGTATGATTCTGTGTTCGCCTGTATGTATTTTCTTATGTATGTTCCCCTCATTTGTGTACCTCGAAATTATTTTTTTATTCAAAAAACTCCTGAGGTGCTTATAGGACAACCATAAGCTCCAAATTAGAATCTGATGACGGGATCCCAGGAAAATTGAGGGCAACCCTCATATGTTAATGCCTATTAACAATGTTTTCCATATATTTTCTAAAACTATTGAGACATTTGCATATAGTCGTCATCATCTCATGACGCTAAGCAGATGAAGGAAGGTAGAACTCTTTAATGTTAACCATGAAAAAGTTGTATCTTCCTTCGAGGTATTTTAAAATTAAAATAGTAATAAATATAGTTATGACTAAGCAGAGAAGTACAATGAAATATTTTACCTTGATGAACTAAAATTTAAAATTTTTACTCCTCAAGTCTGATGATGCAGAGCAAGCCTAAGCCATAGGAGTTGGCCATTTGGTGCGTACGGATATATATTGAGATAGTTAAGCAGAGATTAAGATGACAAATTGGGCCGTCAACTCGTCAACCCTGATGATGTAGGGATACTGAATGCTTAAGAGTTAGCCATTAAATTCTTGAAGATAAGTGTATCATCACTAAAAAGCGTATTTTTTTTTTTTACAATAAATAGAAACCGACTCATATGCCACAAAGAAGTAGAAAATAATTGAAGTATATGTTGAGTTAGTACATACACCCAACTTAGTAAATAGTTCTGAAGTCGGCGCTCATATACTCGTGGGACATAAGATTCGTCGTCGTGATCAAGCGAAATATGTTGAGCGCCGAATTCGGAACTATGTACGGTGTATGTACTAACCCAATATATAATTAAATTATTTACTACTTTTTTGTGGCACAGAAGTCGGTTTTTATTTTTTGTTTAAAATAAAAATCCAGTGGTTCTTTTTACTGCAAGCAATATTCTAAGTTAAGTTACTACACAAGTGAGAACGAATGTATTAACAATTCTTCATCTTTCCTGTGCATCAGAAGACAAGTAAAACAGTTTGTGCCGGTGGTGTTACTCGTTAATTCGTCGGTAGTTTAAAAAAAAAAAAAAACATTCTACAGATACTAACAAATATAACCAATTTTACCTACTAGACGGATTAGAGTACGACGGTGACTTCATATAATAGACCGGTTAAAGTAATGTCCAAGTTAGTGAATTAAATGGCCTGTGCCCACACAATCCGCATATACTTGTAACGAGTTGGAGTAATGTTTAAGAACAAGAACCAAATACTTAGAAGTATCAAGGTTGCATCTTGACGTTAACATTTTATTGTACACGCACCAAAAGTAGCAACAAATGCGTGGGCACACGCACGAAGGTGGGGTAAATAGTTTTATTCGATATCAGATGACATTCGACCGCCGTTTAAACCTGAGTGCGTAATTCGTTCTAGAGTTTGGCACGATCCTAAGTCACGCGACGTGAGTAAGAATCGGTTTTCCACTTAACTTGAGGACTGATACTGACGTCAACAACCTCGCACGTCACCGCTAGTGTAATAGCTGGTTCATGTTAGCGAATTTGCGACACGTAGAAGGCGGCATGCCGGCTAGTGGGCTGTCGTCAGCTACACAGCATAGAAAGTTCGAAAGACTTTACAAATCAACTGGCGTTTGTAAATAGACAACGTCGTTTGAATGATTACGAATTATACAATCTGGCGACGACATTATTTTTTAGGTAAAACGGTTGGTGCATTATTGTAATGGAAACGCTAAGTGGTTAATTTTTAAGATCGGAAAAGAGTATTGCAGTTAAAATTAATGTTATTTTGTAAATTTCTCGCCATATGATACGCTTTAAATAACAGCACTCATAATTTTATTGTAATCGTATGGTTACTAATATTTGGTTGTTTGTTTTAAAGTCTTTAATAATAAGAAATGGATGACCTGTGCAACTCCATTGAGTTGCATTGATTCTGTAGAATACGAGTCTGCAGTAATAGAGATTACTACCCTATTAAGATAAAGTGTGTATTACATACCTATTTAGTGAATATAACAATATTAACATAGAACGCAGAGTAAGCTAATTATCATTAGCTAAAACAGCAAATTACGATAATTTACACAGTTTTATTAATAAATGAAAGTTTCGGCTCATAATACTTTATTACTACCGATATTAACATTTAATAACGCTTTCTACACTCATAGCCCCACAGTAGAATTTTTTCCTGTGTCGTGGGTACCATGGACACACAAAGACGAAAACACAAACACCCAGACCCAGAACAGAAATCTAAATTCATCATTCAGATATCTGTCTGGCCGGGGATCGAACCCAGAATCCATTGCGCGTCAGACCGGTATGGTGACCGCTCCGCCACGCGGGTAAATTTTAATATTCGTATGATTGATGGAACGGGATCCGCTCCCATCCTTCGAAACTTGCAAGAACAGCAATAACAGAATAATAGACAGCAGTGATGAGAAAATATTTTTTAAGTCTTTAAAGAGTCGTATTTTATACATAAGTGCGAGATGTCTAATTAACTCGACCGAGAAGTACCAATTATACTGAATACCTACACTATAAGTCGAATTCCTACACCTAACTCTTAATTAAGTCAGACAGGTTAAAGGAATTGTCTTTTATTTATAACTGACTGAAGTACCCGTGTGTCGCTTCATTCTCTTTCTATTTAAAATTGAAATATGAAAGTCTTAAACCAAAGGGTGTAGTGACGTCACTTAAAAAGACGCCATTTTTAAATAGTGCAAAATATCGAAAAAAAGTAGCCCATAGGTTGACCAGGTAAATAAGCTACATGCAAAATGTCATTTAAATCGGATCAGTGGTTCTTGCGTGATTGTGTAACAATCAGACACACACCATCTCAATTTTATACATAAGTATAGATTGCGTGGCGTCTGTGTTATGGTATCGGGGTGATGAAACTCCAAGATCCTGGTGGCGAGGCGCAGGTTATCAGCGTGACGTCACGGCCGCTTGACGTCAAGGCGCCGCTCGCGTGAGTTCATTCACGAATTTATCCGTCCACGGCCACGGACGTCTCACATTATATGTGCACTCATTTATTAGCACCGGCCGTCAATAAACTGATGATTCAACGAGGCGTCAAGTTCAAATATATTTTTCTGCTAGCTGAAGTAGGTACTCGTGATATCCATGCAAGAATACCTGAAAGTGGGACCATTGGTTTTTGTGTCATTGAGTAACAAACAGAGATACCATAGTATAGATATAAATGCTCCGATCAGACAACGCGTAGATTTGCCAATGCCGTCTCTGACTAACACGAGAACTTGATCGATGGATGTAGCTATGACTTTTTGATTGGTAAAATATTTTTTCAAAGGCAATTCGTTAGATAGATTAATTATTTTATATCCGAGACTCGTTCACACAAATATACGGTAATGAACATAGCGTCACAGAGCGTAAGCACCTTGAGTGTCTGTTACATTATAATTAATCCACTCGTTATATTAGGCACAATTAACAAATAAAGTCATTACCGAAGTAATTCAAGGTGATTTTGATAAATTTTTCATTTTGTTACTAAGCGTTAATTACATTAACCCCATTGTGTCGTTTGTCAGCATTGTATTGATATCTTTGCTGTTTGAACACGCATGGCTTCGGTAATGAATATTTTTTAACGGTTATATGTTTTTTTACTCAACAATAGTTATGGCGACCATATTAAATAATAAATGAATTTATAGAAAAAATATAAGAATTCTCAAGAATTCTCATTTGAATTTCTACATTGGGATTAATTGGATTTTCAATAAAATTAAGGCATAAAATACTTCAATCCGTCATGTTAGCTGGAATAGCAATCAGAGCGAGTGAAGTCACGTCTCAGTGCACATTACCGCCTTGTTTGAACTTTTGTTGTGACCGCGTGTTTCCATTGATTTATACATCATTTGATGTGTCATTTGCTCTTTATTTGTAGTCTATAAAATGAATAAAATCCGAAAATCACAAGGTTTTATATCATCAATTAGTTTTTGCATCAAATAAAGAGTACTTTAAATTAATTTCGAATTACATTTGTAAATGTATTTATTCGAAAATTAAATTAAGATGTTAATTATATATTAGTAAAGTGGGCGATAAGAATGATAAAAAAAATAAACCATACATAACATCAATAATATTTAATTACTATCAATTTTTTTTTCTTATGATAATGAGCATAAAGTACGTCGTGATGGACACCTGTAAACCAATCCAGATAAACTTACAGTCCTACCTTAGGTCGCTTACAGATGCATAGCCACCCCTTATTACAAAGTCTGAACTCGTCGGATAAATATGTCACCCTTATCACACCCTTGCAACCAGAACACACCAGCTCTAATACTGCTGATGAGATAGTGAAGGGTTTGGAATAGTTGTACTTTTCTATTTATACTTAATATACATATAAGCCCTCAAAAGGCACTATATCTGTCAGGAATCGCTGTGCGAGCTATAACTACTTATTTCTATTTTATTTTTTCAAAATAAAATAGAAATAAGTAGTACAAACAAATATACATTTTTAGGAGCTATCGACTCATGTGAAGTTGATATTTACATAGAGGATCGTACACCAGTTGTTAGTTAATTGGTGTAGCAATGGAACATGCAGTCTGACTGATATAGGAGGTCACTGTTTTCCAAACAGGATAAAACTCCTATCACAGGTCAACTACAATCCCTCGTGTAGTTTCCTTATTACGCCTATTATGAGATAGTAATGGGTATCGCGGTGGTGCTTCCGAAATTGGATCTCGAACCGTGCTACTACATTATAGCAAGTTAAGTAATTTGCAGGGATGTTATGGAGATAACGTAACCGAAACTATCGCATATCCAAAATAAGAAAATATCCGTAACCGTATCCGTTATAAAAGTTTCGGATAATTTCGGATATGTTTCGATATATGTTTTTTTAAGTTTACACTTAAAATTGCCTAGGTAGCTATAATAATAACTGATACGGCTGATTGTAATACCAAATGATAACATACACATAAAACCAAATTATTGCCCATTTGTATTTAACGTTTAGAATTCCTTAAAAATATAATATCCGTAACCGAAACTAACGGATAATCCGAAATAATTTCATATCCGAAACCGGTAGGTATAATATTTTTCCTATATCCGTATCCAGATCAGAAATTTTATATCCATAACATCCTTGGTAATTTGTACAATAGATACGCAGACGTAGGGTTAAAATTGTTATACAATACTAATTTTTTTCTCGCAAACGGATCTTCTTATCTCAGCTGATTACCTGCCCGCATACCAATGTATATGTGGTTAAAATATTATATTAAATTACAGAGCAACATCTTAATTACGGCGGGGCAAAAAACACTGAGCGAGCGCTTAGTCTCGATCTTTGATATCCTTGATACACTCCACTGTTTTTGTAGAAGGCTGGTGTGCAAATGAATTCAAGGCCGAATTTCATTCACAATTCGCAAACTCGCAACAACAACGCTGTCATAGCGATTCGGTGGCGCGTATCCTTATCGGTGTTTGTTCGGATTTCGAACATTCAAAACGAACGTACGAATGGCTTTTTTTTTAGTTACGTGTATCGCCTTGTAGTCAGAAAGTAGTCGGTTGCAGTTATTTGGGATGGTAAAAAATTGATGGAGCATATTAGTAGACACAATTTTATCTTTTTTGTATATGATTATGTCGGGAATCCATGGGTGAATCATGAACGGGCGGGTCCGTCCTTAAACTCGACTAAAAACTCAAGGAAGCCCAGAGACGCAACAATCAATATGAATATTACAAAAGTCATAAAACACATCGCAAGGATGGAATAATAGATTGACTAGGCCATAAACTTACTATTCTCAATTATTATTTTTAATTATTATTAAACTCTAAAGTCATAATGTCTTTTAGCTCGATAATCAAACTAATGTCCGACCGAAGGTCGATTTTTAGCCGAAGCCGATTGTTCGGCTATGGCCAGAACTTTCAGCGGAAGTCGATGGTTTAAAACCATAAGGAATTCTGATCCAAATTGCCTGAAACAGTTTTTTAAACGATTTTTATTTAAAAGATTATTGTTTTTGTAGATAAAGATCTATGTAGATTGGACGTAGTCATTTTCTAGAGCGGATTAAAATATCTTTGCTACTTTACTAAAATGGTTCGAATAATGTAAATTTCATACACAATTGGCGATGCAAGCCCACAATGGCATTTTCATTTACTCTTGCGGTATCGTATATTCGTTGTAGTTAGTTCAATTGCTTGCTTGCTAGAAACCTTCGGCTTCGGCAAAAAATTCAGTCCATTTTGGCCGAAGACGAATTTTTGCCAAAGAAGGTTTTTTGGCCGACGGTAGCCGAAGCCGAAACTTCAGTCGGACGCTTAATCAAACCGGCTTAGACCTTACCAGACCAGATATTTTAAATATTCGGGCGTTATTTCAGATCTAACGGACAGAAAGCATAAGACAGCATAAAAACAAATTACATCATTCTACCAATTAAGTAAAATATATAATTTAAAATGGTATTTTTAATATTATTATCCTGTGTATATTAATTGGGTTTATTAAAACGTTACAATACGATTTTTATAACAGATCTCTAAATTGATAAGTTTTTCCTGTATAATATATTAAGAAATTAGAATTTTTCTACACAACTGTAATTTGGTCTTAGTAATTTGATTATATTTTTAGAATAGATATACTTATTATAATTATTATAAGCTTGAAACTAATTACTTTCATAATATAAATGAACTCGTCGCCGGACCCGTCGCTATGGCCGTTCAGTTAATTTGTTCCCCGAGCGAGTCGGCTCGTTACAATCCTGACAAGGCAGGATGAGAGCGTCGAGTGTTGGGAGCTGGGCAGTAAGTGAGGCATTAAAAAAGCGTCCCTTGCAGGCGGTCATTGGCAGCGGGCGGGTCGGGCCGCATTCCTGTGCGCCGGCGCACCGCACGCAACCGCACGCCCACACGCACCGCTCCATAAGCCTACATGGTATAAGCCGGCCGGATTGCGACGCACCTTTCTCGCGCTCACCGCGACCGGTTCACTCGTCCTCCTAATGCGAACGGCTTTAAAAGGCAACGGACACCCGCACATAGGACTCGTTCATTAATAACACGACCGGCCGTGTCACGGCTTCCGGCGGCCGCGCCGTGCTTACCGCCATTCAAATACAAATTGGATTCGCACGAAACGGTCGACGTTTGATTACGTACAATGGTTCAGTGCTAGGTACTAATGTTTTATAGGTTGCGATCCTATTTCTCGGTCGAGGGTTTCTTAGGTACCTGTAGTCGTAAGCCTGCGATAAAAATGTAGCACGAGGTGTCACGTGGAGTCACCCACATAAAATCGAAGTTGTCATTATCTGATCGGCGAGGCCGGCTGGCGGCGCGTGGGCGCGCTCCCTGAATGGACGCGGCACGCCGGCCGGCTCGCCCACACGCCGCCTCCGCTCCGCTGCCTACGATGCCTGGTCGGTGTGCGTACCGACCCTGCCGTCCACGCTTCGTAATAATTACCTTGATGACCGCTCACGTGATAGTCCCAAATTAGCCTTTGCGCTTCCCACTTAAGGGAATTTCGCGATAAAAATAGGAGCATGTTTATTACGCGCCAAACCCACGGTTTAATTTGAAGCTAGAGCTGGTAGGCGGCATCGCAAATTGACCTGAACTTTTTGTGATTTCTAATAACTATCTACGTGGGCGTAGGTATCGAGCTGAGAAGGCTATTTAAATGTATAGTAACAAGAGTTATGAATCATTTTAATTATTACCATTTAATATTTTGCGTTGTTAGTTCTAAATTTATCAACAAGTTTCCTCCCTAATTGAGAAGAGTAAAGGCCATAGTCCAATAGGGTGACCAAGTGATGATTTTAATTTCTAAGAGACCAGCATGACCTAAAAGTTAAATTTATTCTTTGTAAACAAAGGACGAGGAGCTTTTGAACATGTAATATTCATATTATTTATTAGTATTACATGTTTAAAAAGCTGTTATAAGCAAGAAAACCGTAAGATATAACTAAAATTTAGCATTTTCATTGCCAATTGGCATGGGCATTTTTTTTTTTTATAATTTTTGTAACTAAGTATTTTTGTCATGTTTAACAATAAAACAGCGTACATAAATGTACAACTTAATTTTCTTGCCCTTATCGTAATGTTGTGGTGGATCCATAAATCTGTTACCAACCCTAAGTGTGACAATTGCCATACCTGAAGACTGTTACAGTTATATACAGAGTTGATATATATCGAGAGAGGCATGGTAGGCAACGTCCCTTTTATTGCAAAACTCCCAAAACTGTTGATCCGTCCGATGCCGGCGGCGGCGTGAGAAATATTTGATTGGCATCGTTCGGTGGCGTGCTCGACTAATTTGATTGTTTTCAAAACGGCATATTGAATGGCGTCGAGACGATGGAGGGCGAATTCGGAAAAGTATAGCGTGGGAGTAGACGCGTTGGCGTCGCGCGGGGAATGCGGGGGCGTTGGAGTAAGAACGCGGCGCTGTGTGGGCGGCCATTGATCCGCGGGGGCAGGTGAATGGTGAGCCGAGGCCTCCACCCCCATTGAGCAGCCCGCGATCGATCGCCGCCCGGGCCGCCAGCCTTCGCGCCGCTGCCACCCCACACCGGCGCCTTTCCGCATTTCGCTTGCAATTTTTACATACAACCGCTGAAAGGTGTTAGTGGCACGATATGATGTAATCGAGCCCTAGATTATCGTGAGAGGCGGTTGTTTTATAGCGCTTTTAGGTCAGATTATTGTCATTACACCGTAATTAGTTGCGTGACGAGGGCCAAATTGAAATAGGCATTTGGCATTATAAGTAGTATTTATACAACGTAACCTTATTTAAATAAACTACAATTT
Source organism: Cecropterus confusis (assembly GCA_018251515.1). Classification (NCBI taxonomy): domain Eukaryota; kingdom Metazoa; phylum Arthropoda; class Insecta; order Lepidoptera; family Hesperiidae; genus Cecropterus; species Cecropterus confusis. Next base: position 10,534 of record DWTU01000058.1, on the reverse strand, counting down.
TAGTTAAGCCTTCAAAATATTGCCGTATATATATAATATAGATAAATTTGTAAAATATAATTTGGCAAACATGATAACCACATAAGACACGACTTCACATGTCTAAAAAAGTTTATGAACTTGTTTATTCCACTACCTACGCCCACTCTTTAACTCCCGGTTATTGAATTTTGTAATTTATTTTAAACTGGTCTTAGGACACTACGTCCATTTCGTCTATGAATTGTACGACGGCAGCATCTCACTCACTCTTGTCACGACACATTTCAGGTCGCTTCGTATATCGGGCTCGGGTAGCGAGGACGCTCTGTCCTCGGGCTCGTCGTCGGAGTGCGAAGATACGCACATCCACGTGCAGCAGGACTTCCCCATCGAGATCCTGCCCAACCTCTACCTCGGTAACTCTACGAATAGCGGGGACTGCGACGCGCTCGCGAGGCACAACATTAAGGTACGTATCAGAAAGGAACAATGTTCAATACTGGGATTATATCATTGCCAGTACATTATACATATCTTACAGGCTTCAAAGGAGTTTGAGACTCCTCAGAAGTTGTAATGATTAATTTCGGTGACACAACCGCCCATACCTATTTCTACTAACCTACAGTAGTGTTAAGCGTTGCTGATTTCATATTTGAAGGGTGAAAAGGATGGACTTAGTTATACGAAGCGTTACGACTTACTGACCACTGAATACTCCAATGCTGTCTGGGGGTTTAATTACAGATGTCTGTGGGCGGCTTTGGCCATCTATGATCAGACGGACTGGTCGCTCAATTTCTACTTCTAAGAAAAGAAATTTAAGTGTAGAACCGCATTTACGCTCATAATAATATACCATGAGGTATACAAAAGTGTATAGGCTCTGAACTTCGGATTATGGTAATAATATTCACCGCCTAAGGAGTACTATGTATATGTAATTAATTACATATTATTTTTTTATTTCACATTATCGCATCATAATGTGAGGATCATTTAAAAATTTTAGTTTCATTAAATATTAAAAGTAGGTATGCTAACGTAACCGTCGTTGCATAATATCGAATAATATTTATACAGCTTGTACACACAGAAACTCGAACTCGAAAGCAAGTTCCAAATTGTTGAAAGATATAAAATATTTCAATAAAACTCACTGAAAAGGTCACGGCCTTACACAAGTTTTTTTTAGTAATACAAGGAAAATTAAACGTTGTACAATTCCGCAAACAATATGCGTTGGTTCTTCTACCTTAAGCTTATATTATCCTATGATTTTGTTTGACTTCATCTATATACTAATATATACATAAATTTTATTTGAATTGTGAACATTAGCATTTATTAGTTTTCAATGTGCCGTGTGGTCTCGGTTTTGAATAAATAGCACTCGTAAAAGTCGTAATAGTCGTAAGAGGCGATTCAGGGAAAAATTAAAAGATAGGCAGAAACGTCATCCTGTGTAACATTAACACTTACTGCGGTCACCGACGAGCAAGTCAGGCGCAAAGCCATATTGGCAAAAACTAATATTCGGGGAGGCTTATGCCCAGTAGTGTACATCAACGACCTGATGGATGGATCAGATTAAATTAATTGGTAATGCATCTGGTAAATAAATACTATTAAATAATAATAAACTTCTTAAATAATAAATAATAATACAGTTCTTAAATAAATAAAGAAGTTCCTTCATTATCTCGCCACAAATGGGCACATAACGTTCACAATTTGTTTAATATACTACACACAAAATACACTTTTTACCAAATCTAAATTATATCGAATTCGAGTGTAATAAAATTGTTGTATTGATAATTTCCAGTACGTGTTGAATGTGACGCCGGACCTGCCTAACACTTTCGAAGCGGAGGGCTGCGGCATCAACTACCTGAAGATCCCCATCGCCGACCACTGGAGCCAGAACCTCGCGGTGCACTTCCCCCAGGCGATACGTTTCATCGGTTTGTGTAGTTCAACATCGTTGATTGTTTGTCATCAAAATTACATGTTTGTATTTGCAGTGGCCTACTCTGGGTTCTTGGCCCGGAGCGAATGAAGAATGGAATCTGACGATCATCAAAAAGGTCAGAATAAAAAAGGGCTATATATAGGAAACGAAATGGAAATGGCCATTGTTTTCGTGATTTATTTCACCTATTAAATTAGCAGATATTTCTGATATTGATCTGCACTTTTAAGTTTGATTAAATGTAATTAGCCAAATTTTTTACTCTCCAAATAATGCCGCCTATTTGATCAGCGTCGTAGTTGTATTCGCAACGCTGAGTGTCTGATATAACTTATAACAAATGTATTTGTTTTCATAGTACATACAATATATGGCTTGTCACCTTCGACGTCTGTACTTCCATGCGTAACGTGCATTGCAATGTCATCTACATGTAACTCGTGTATGATACGGACTATAATATAATATATCTGCTACTTATAAAACGTATACTTACTGATGGACAACGCGTAGTTTATATTGATGGATTAGGGCCGTGAAATTTTGCACAGAAGTTACGTAGTTAATAAAGATGTGCATTACGATAATGTTTTTGAAATTTCATCTCTAAAGATTATGTCATTGGATATATCAAACTATATATAATAAGTTGCACTGGTGGGATGCGATGGTGCGTACTTCAATTAAGGTTAATTGTAGGAGGTACTTATGATTTGAAGCGTTCGCTTGAAATAAGAGGTGGCGCCTTGGGCAATTAAGTTCTTATTTTACTGTCATGTTTCATTAAGAAGTACATTCTTTGTAATAATGTGATTAAATTGTTCGTAAATAATATATTTTCAACTCGTTTAGCAGCAGTGTGTAGTGTTAGTGTAGCATAGTGGAACTTAATATTTATCATAATAATGTCTCACTTAGGGGACCATGCATAAATTACGTCATATATATTTTTTTGATCATTTACTTGTTGGTAACATTTTTGAGATCCCTTAATGTGATGACACTCATTTTGCAATCTTATACGTAGAAATTATTAAATGAAACTGCAGTTCGGAAATATATTTAATATTTATGTATATAATATTTTGAAACGTGTCGTCACGAAATTTGGTACCTCTCCCCACGTTTCGTGACACAATATTACATTTCATTGAATTCGTCGCTTAACGTGTAATTAAATTTATGATTGGATTAGACGAGTACGTTTCTTTTTTTTTGCAATACATTTAATTATATGCTTTTTAAAATAGCACGTGAGTTATTTTTAAGTGAACTTTATTACGATCTGAATTGAATGTGTAATGTGTTCGCGTCGCAGAGGAGGCGATGTCCGCGCAGTGCGGCGTGCTGGTGCACTGCGTGGCGGGCGTGTCGCGCTCCGTCACCGTGACGCTGGCCTACCTCATGCAGCGCCACCGCCTCAGCCTGCGCGACGCCTTCGAGCTGGTCCGCTCGCGCAAGACCGACATCGCGCCCAACTTCCACTTCATGCGGCAGCTGCACTCGTTCGAGCGCGACCTCGGCCTGCACGAGCACAGCGCCAGTCTGAGTAAGGTCCGCACCACGCTCCGCCCCCGCCCCCGCTCCCGCTCCCCGCTGTCCGGCCGCCGATCGCCCGTTCAGAGTCGCCGATCGATAGACTTTCCCCCTAAATTTAGACATTTTTTTCATCGAGGGGGATCTTTGGAGGGTTTAAATTTTCGGGGAGATAAAATTAACACGTCTCGTAGGTCAAATTGCGGAAACACAATACCGTTCAGTTTTAGCCGGGGCGACTTTTTTCCGTCTTCGAATGCCGTATCGAATTCGGGGGCTTTCGATTGAAACGTAGGATTTTTAAATTAGAATTTTAGGGGGAAAGTTTTCGAACGGTCAGCAAGAGTGTGTCCGCTGCCGCAGGTGCTGGAGCAGCTGGGCGTGCGTGAGGCGCGCGCGGCGGCGGCGTGCGGCTGCGCGGCGGCGGCGGGCGTGTCGCCCGACTCGGGCATCGAGTTCGACCGCTGGAGCGCCGCGCGCGACACGCCGCAATGACGGTACTTCGCGCCGGCCCCCGCCCCGGACGCTTTCGTATCTACGGTGTAATTCGTTTAATGGCACGTTCCGAGTATAGTCGTTCACGCACGCTGCGAACCGTTTCACCCTCTCGACAGCCCGGACGCTCGCGACGGCGCGGACGGCCGCCCGGTGCCGCGGCCGTGCGCTCGTCGCGGCCGGACGAGATGGGTTGTTAGCGTATAGAGATGTACTTTATGAACTATTTGTTAAGTCGATTTTATAAGTTTGATATGTAGACGTAATATATATCTAGGACGATGGATACGCGACCCGAAATGCATTCCCGAATATTCTTCTACTACGTTATGCATTTTGTATCCGTGCGAATTAATTTACTGAACATTATTGAATCCATTTCTATACTAATGGACAGTCCGTCATTGTTTTTTCCTCCGTGAGGACTGTATAGTACTTTATGATCGGCTCTGCCGATGGGTTAATCGTATATCAAAGATGAAATCGAATTTTTATATTAGCATATATTTATAATTATTTTACTCATGAAATATTTCACTGACCGGACTTAACGCGATTGTTTGTTGCGTAGAGCGCTAAAATATCTTATATGTTATAACTATTTCTAAACACAGAGGGCTTCTGATAATTCTTCCATTATTGTTGATGTTTATCAGTATGTAAGTGAATTTGTGTGGGAAGTATGTGAAAGAAAAACAGATATATATATATATAGCACTAAATAGAGTGTAATGTGTTTGAACAATTGACACATGATAATATTTACATTTTTTTACAATATATACTTACTACTGTTGTATAGATGATGTGTCCCAAGGTGAGCGAATGAGGTGCGCGGTGCGTCGGAGGTTCGAGGGTACCGACACACGAGCGAAGCGCAACCTCGTTGTGTTTTGTATTTTTATGTCCCACGTATAGTTTAATATAGTGCCAAAATTATAATACGATATGTGTATTACATTTATGTAATATAATTTGTGTTGTAAAGAAATGCGGTTGTTGGCACACTCGACCCTTCCACGCACCGGACGGTTGAGATGTCTAAACAAATTAAGTTATAATCGAGTTCGCATTTTATTTTTTTTATGAAGACTTAAGAGAATATTTATAGTGAATATATATAGGATTTAAAATGAATACTACTGTTTATTTTTTTATGAATCTTCTGCAATTTCTGTCTTGTACTTGTAATCATATAGCGGCACCGACAGCGACCACGTACTTTATTTATACCGTGGGTCCAGCAACGGTGTATGTATTTACCGAAAGAAAATATTTAAAAAACGTCTTGCTAGTAAATGAGTATTTTTATATCAATTATATGAAGAAACCTATCTGCACATTCTGGAGTATGTTCACATTCACGACACCTGCCTGCTCCATTTAACGCCAGTAATTATACTTTTTTTATACTATTTTAATTGGCGTTTTTATAGTTTCACTGCTGTTATATTGTCACTATCAATTATATTTTTCTATGTAGTCGAAATGAGTTTCATCATCAGACCTCTTAAGTGTGTAAATAAAACAAGCTTTAATGGTAAGTATGTTATGAAAATAATGTAGAAAATTGTTACAAATTGTAAATTTGTTATAGGTTAAGACTCCATTGAGATTCAGCTTCCTGAAACGATCGATGCCAACATTTATTATAGCTACCTTTTCGTTTAAACACCGATGTGCACGATTGACCCTTCAATAGCTGTGTTCAAAACCTATAAGGTCTCAGGTTTATTTTGAATTCATAATAATGTTTTCTCAAATTGGTAACGTTAATTTTTAAGCGTTTGTTGCACTATGTACTCAAGTTTTATATTTGTAGATTAATGTAATGTTTATAAAGTAGTGCACAAAGTCACCAGGGGCTCCGCTGCCGCGGACGCCGGATCACAATTACGACATATGTTCTTATACCTGTGTACATATGATTCTAACGATTCTGTTTATGTAACATAATTATTATATGTGAATTGATGATGTTGATATAACATTTAAGGTATATTTTAGTGCTTTTTCTTAGGCGTGCTATCGATATAAGCCTCTTGTCCAAATAGGAGAGAAAGGATAAATCGCCTGCACAATTATAAGAACATTGCGATTTTTGTTGGCAATGGATGAGCGGAACTATCTTCGATGGCATAAATGAGATATGGGGCACACTAATTTTAACCTCAAAACAAAATATAAACACTGTTAAATTATTTTGTGTTTTAATTACATTCCCTTATACAAAATGCAATACATATTTTTAGTTCACGTACATTTGGCTTTATATAGAAATAATATTGGGGCTCTTTTGAGGTATGCAAATATTTTAAGGTGAATAATGCGCAACATTATATTTGCATTGCCCAATGACATGCTATAAAATAATGAAGCATTCGAAATAGTATAACAGTTGTAAAGATTAATAAAAGTTCCGATATTGCATAATAGTCCCAGAGTTGATAACGAATCTTAGGGAATACACTTTAGGCACGTTGAAAACGTAAAAAAGTGATATTTTATCAGCGTAGGAATCTAGAACCTTAAGTCAGGAAGAGCGTTTGCGATATTTAAAAAAAAAACTAAAAATATGTATTTACTTTAGGCAACTTCAATTTTGTTTTAAATACCTATCTTCTTTGATGTTAAAATAATACAAAAATTATAATACCCGACTGTTTTATTAGTTATAAGGTATATAATGACTCTTCCAAATATATGTTTATTATGCGAAAAAAATATTTTAGGCATTCTTAATTTTTTACAGTATATACTATCAAAAATTAAAAATTGTATAAATTTGTATTAAGCGTTAAGCAACATCCAAAATAATTGTAAAAATGACTGACGATTATTACGGGTTTCAATTAGTGTCGACCGAAGTTTCGGCTTCCGCCACCTTCGGCTTCGGCTAAAATGGGCCGAAGTTTTGGCCGAAGCCGAAGGTTCTAGTAAGTGCCTAAATTGAAGGAACTATAACGCATACACGATACTGCGATTGAGATGGTGAAGCAAAAAGTAACCGAAAGCTCGATTGTGGGCTTGATTCGCCAGTTGTGTATGAAATTCATTTTATTTGAACTGTTATTATTTCAGAAAAGTAGCAAATAAATATTCATCAGCTCTAGAACTTATTTATATCCAATCAACATATATCTTTATTCACAAAATTATCTTTAAGAATTCTAATTGAAAGACTGAAGTGTATTAAATTGTTTGTGATTACTTAATTAGCTATTTGCCTATTTAAAAAACCCTTTAGATAGAAGACAGCGTATTTAAATAAAAAAGCTGATTAAACGAGCGGTAGTATTTGGTGGTAAATATACAACCCTGTCGAAATGACCCGAAAATATTTGTCCGATAAATGCGACGAAAGCGATTAAATGGTTAATAGTGCATTTATTATCCACAGAAACAATGCCTTATTTTCCCATTACCAGCATACACTCCTGTGGTACGCTAGTAAGGTATGTTCCCGCATGTTGATTTAATTGACCCTTCCTTCTTTAATATCCAGCTGTTTTCTTTAATTTGTTGTTTTATGTTGTTTTCTTAAAAAAGGAAGGGTTATAATCGCAGCTCGTCAGTGAATCAAATCTAGGTGAGGTCGAATACAGTCGGGTCCTAATTATTACAAAATAATTCAAATTCACTTCACGCGAGGTGATACAGGTGTCGGGTACAGATAACCTTAAAATACAAATCACTAAATATTATAATATCACTACAATAATTATGAACAATTTAAACTATAAACAGAAAAACATTTTAAAATTCCTATAATGTATTGTATGCGTAAAATTAAAAATAATTGAAGGGTCAGGTTATACATTGAAAGTAACAAAATCTTTATTCTTTAATGTCTTTAATATGATTAGATTTTTATTTTTGGAATATAAAAATCCATATAAAAAAAAAACAAATAACAATAAAAAGCACGAAATACTCTGTATCAATAGAGCTCGAGGTACAGTGGTTGCAGAAGAACGCGAGCGACGTGATCTTTCAGCGACCAATTACAGCTTACAGGGCCCTAGCAGCTGCCGGCATGTCCCGATACACATTCTATCTCGTGTCTATACTTTCGCATAAAGCTTGTGTTCTTAGTCGCGCTCATTTAAAATTTTGATTCGCATCAGGGAAGCATTAAAAACGACCCGTCGAACTATATTCGTTCTAGCACCTTCAAAATTGCACACGAATTTAGTAACCGAAAGTTCGATTTCGGTTGAGTTTCGACAAAAAATGGGTTTCGGTTTAGTTTCGTTTTCGGCGGCAAACCTGTCGAAACTACGACCGAAACAGCATTCTGGAATTCACTCGCTGTGATCGGTCATGTTCGAAACGTTGAATTCAACTTAAATAAGTGATCGTATGTTTAATATTTTTAAAACATCATGAATAATATGCAAAAGAAGAATCAACCTACTCAAATAAATACTTCACCTATTGTATTTTAAGACGTAATTTTTTTTTTATTAAATGAGGGATTGTTATGTTGATTATCAATAAGAGAAAATGTCGAAGACTGACTGATTATATTATATAACATTATATTTATTTTTCCCCCAAAACATGATCCTTGTAAGGAAGTTTCGGTTTCGGCCGAAACTGAGACCGTTCCCGAAGTTCGCTTTTGGTTTCGGTCGTAAAAACCAGTTTCGGTCGGACAATAAAGTAATTATAATAAGAAATCATGTTCCACGGGAACCACCGGGTACATCATCGCCCATCAATGTTTTTTTTTACTCAAAATCATTACGACTCGATGTTATCTCAATTATACAAGATAGTTTATATCCAAAAAGTCGATATATTTAAACAAAACACAAAACAAAAACATTTATTACATTTCAATAAATTTCACGAAAATTGAATATTTAGGTATCAAAATAAAGAAAAAAAAAAACATCATGAATTGTAAATTATTTTATTTCCTCTTCAAATAGATAAAATACAATTAATTTCGTGTAGTAAGTATTAGTAATCTAATTGCAATTTTGAATAAATTTTGATTGCAACTATTATTACATTTTTCTTCTAATAGTAAGTATATACAAATAAGAAACAACTGAAAACCATTCTACAAATAAATCTCAACTTTTGCTAATTGACTATCGTTGGGTGAAATACTGAGAATGTAAAATCTTCTCAGGGACTATATACTAATATCTATCTCTCGTATAGGCCTCGCTTTTCCTACATTTCATATGTAAACTCTCGATATAATTGTTGTAATATTTTAAATAAACATTTACATATACAAACAGGTGTACAAAACTTCAACTCATTACAAAGGGCTTACTTGCTATAAATTATATACAAAATATTGGTGCCACGAGTACCGATGCAAATGGCAACCGAAGTGTCGGCGGCGAGAGGCCCCCGGCCGCCGACAGCCGCCTGGTGGGACTCGCGTGTGAACTTAGCTGCCGCATTAAACGTACTCTTGGTTCCCATTTTTGTCACAAGTGTATAATTTTGGCACAAATATGTGCTTAAAGATATAAATATTACGTGTATTTACATAATATAAAAGGCTCACACTGTCTTATTGCTTTATGTCATTATCATATAAATTGAAGTAGCACTCGTTTCATCATAAGAATGTTAAAGAAATGGTAGGGAATAATGCAGTATAATTTATAATTCACAGTAAACATTGTGTCACACACATAAATTTTTAATGGATGACTCCAAGTAAATGTCATAGGAATGCTCTATGTGAAAAGATAGAAAAAAACAATAAAGACTCATTCTTTGGAATGTAACGAAGCTTAAATTTAAGTAGTGTAGTGAAAAGCTTTGAACTTTATTAGTAATAAATATGATGGATAAGTTCTAAGGTACACAAAAAAGGCACCGGCTAATTTCGAAATTTTATTTGGTCCGGACGAAATACTCCTTAAAAATCGTAAAATATTAACAATGTAATAAATATTTTATTACAATGGCACATGGGTAAATTTGGAAAAAATTGTAATAATTTCAACGTGCCACTAAAATTTATCACGAAAATATGATTATAAACTTAATTTATTTGTTATTTGGAATATTATAACCAAATACATTTCTATACATTATAGTTGCTTTGACATCACTACAATTCATTGCACTAGCTGCTTAGGCATTTATATTTAAAATATTGATCAAAACCTATTTATCATAAAATATTAATCGTTTTAAAATGTTGCTTACATCTACATATGTCGTGTAAATTGGTGTATGTTCCGATAAAGGCAGACCGTATAGGATTTAGACACAGTTACAATATATCTATGAGTACACAATAGCTGGTCCATGGTTAAAATATACAAGAAAATATGGATCCAGGATGATCGTTAACCAATAACGAAGGTGTAAATAATCAAATATTCCGCTTTAACGGATTCATTACTGGATCTTCATTCGCGACGACATAATTAATATCTTTTAAAATTTCATACTCTAAAATATAATTTTGGAAGTACTACTGACGACTCGAAATCTTATTTACGGAACTACTAGTGCACTGCGTCAATGTCGCGTTGCGCACGTGATATTTTTACCTGCAAAAAC
>DWTU01000057.1:0-25349 GCA_018251515.1 Cecropterus confusis | reverse complement strand
AAGTTGCTTACAGATGTCCATGGGCGGCAGTAACCACTTACCATCAGGTGGACTGCATGCTCGTTTGCTACTTCAATACAATAAAAAAAAAACACGCACATTCATTCGAAAAATCCGAAATGCTCACATGGGATTAGAACCGCACATGTCCTGCCTGAGAAACCGAGTTTCAAACCAACATTTATTAGTTACAGTTATTTATAGTAATGTACCTGCAAAGCATACTGCAGTATCTTGATGGGGCCCAAAGCGACCCTCATTCCCTCCACCGCGTCCATGAAGGCCTGCACGAGATGCGGCGACGTTTCGAAGATGTTCGGCCACACGTGGTTCAGAAGGTGTACCAAGGCGTCCTCGCATCCAAACCCGTACACGCCCAACGCCATGTGCTTTATGGCGGCGCATGCAGTTTGTCTGTGCACTAAGTCTCTGTAAAGGCATTAAAATTATATGTATTATAATTCGTCTGTTCTAAGAAAGGTGCTCTATCATTTTCAGCTATTTGTATAAAATATTAATGAGTTACACTCCTAAGATCAAGGGAAATATAATGACATCTTATAGTACACAAACATTGTAACTGATAGGCGCCAGGTCACGAAAATAACGCAGGGCTAAATTAACAAACTATTTATTACAGCAACAATATCTTAAAAACAATTTATTAAATGGTGTTCTACAAATCGTCTTGATAAATGTGATGAATGATAGGGTGGCGTAATAACAATTTAAGGAACATCAAACAATACCTGTCCATAAGAGCGTCTTCAAGCAAAGGACACACTGCGTAAATATAATCTTTTCCCATCTCCCCAATATACTCAAACAAGAATGACAATGATTTAAGTACGCCATTTTGAACGTTTAATTCCGGCACTCTATACTCGTTCATAAGTGCGGGCAATACTGTAAATGGTGAGCAGGTTTCTGCGACAATAGCGATAGCAACCGTGGTACACACTCTGAAACACAAAAATGAATCTTTTTATGTGTATTAAGAAAATGTTTCTTGAAATCTCCAACAGGGTGCAAATAAGTGTTTATTTATTTTTATTATAAAAGACATGCTCACTCAATTTACTTCATTTTAAAGGAATTTCAAAAGGTTTTTCTCAGATTTAAATATTCGAAGGAAAGCTGCAATTTATAGATAAGAAAGTCAGTTGGGATGCAAGGTGGTGATAGCTATAATTACGTACTACGTAAAAAAAACGTTTAATACCTGTTTTGCCGTTCTTGAACCTTCAGATTGTTGAGCAGCGTTGCAAGCACGTCATGTGGACCGATAGCTTTGGCAATATAACCGAAGGTATTCACTGTGGCTCGTCTAATTGCCTTTTTGTGCGCCTTCAGCAGTTCAAGTAATTCGAAGCAGATTCTCATCCATTCCCTCGCCGATACGAATTCTGGACCTCTGTCTGCAATACGTCCAACTAAATCAATGCAATTTTCTTGCACCTTTTCGTGTCTGAAAGAATAAAATAATATTAACAAAATCAACGCATTTGTATGGCAATATATTTCATAAAGACAAATACCTGTTCTTTAGAATAGGCGTGAGCCTTGGCAGGAGATCTTTGATTGGTGGAGTCATTTTCGTCATACCAATGACGTTAACGATTGCTTTGAGGGCTCCTAAAATCGAACCCAACACTTCGGGGTACTCCTCGCCCAAGTACTCATAAAGTACAACGCCAAGATGGCCCATAAGTTTCTCCTGTGAAATTATAATAATATATTAAGCCTCTTAAGTGTTAAAAGTTTTTTTTTTAAATAATACAGTAGTAACAAATAAGCACAAGGTTTAATTGATAGTAACTGGCCACTAAAGCCCATAGATTTCGTAATCAACCTCAGATAAGACTAGATTTCTACCCTGGATCGGTCACAGATGTATTGCTACTCCTGAGGACTAAGTTGGAATGCCTCATATAAGTGTCTCTCCCTCTTCATTTCACTCCTAAAATCAGAACACAGCAGCACTAATGCAGCTGTTGTAAAGTTGTCGAACCGAGAGCTCCTACCACCACGAGGCTACAATTACTAATAACCATCAAATCTATACAGTCTAATTTACTTAATCTGATACACTTGTATTTCCAAAAAGCTCCCCAGAGGTAAAGCCAGTGCCGGATCTATCTGGGTCAGGCCGTTCAGGTCAGTTCCGTAAGTTCCGAAGGCAGCAAATTTATATAGTAAACATTGCAAACGGTATGGTAATACCGTAAAAATAAATTTAATGGGACTGGGGCGGCATTTTTCAGTTATTGCACCCCCTAAAAAATTGAAGATGTGGCGGGGGCAGTATTTTTCAGTTATTGCCCTCCCTAAAAAAATTTAAGATCCATGGCTGTGTACACCACAACATCTACAACTATATGTAAGCCTAAAAAACATACCTCTTGACATGTTTTCATGACGACAGCGATTCGCGAAATGAGATCGGCGGCTTGCTGACGCACCTTCGCCGACTTGTTGTTCATTCGCCATAGGATGATACCGCAGATCTGGGGCAGGTAGGGCTTTACGCGCTTGCCCAGTTGGTTTACAATCGTGCCAAAACCGTTTAACATCACCACATCCTGCAAAATATTAAAATAGTACTTTCCTGGCAAAATATAATATTTTTTAAGTTACAATAAGAAGAATTAGTTAAAAAAAGAACATTATAAATAGAATTATTGGACAAATAACTATTTATCTTCCAATTACAATGTGTTTAACTGTCATTAGCCTCGTGAAAAGTATTCACGAGGCACACAGACACTATTATAACTTTGAATTACGCATTTATTTTATTACAAAAAAAAATACCAATAATATTAAAAACACCACAAACCTCTGTAGTCTGTTCTTGGAATGCATACAGTATACCATCAATAAGGGCTTCCTCTAGTTTTGAATCTATGTCTGCTGCTCCTAAATTGGCCAATATCTTCTCTATGGATTCCATTACCATTTTTCGGTACTGCTCATTGTCATCTTTTAGATCATCCACGATTCTGTTTATAATTTCAGAAGCGCCAACCTAAAACCAATGTCATAATTTATAATACACAGTATTTATTAATTTTTATTTAATATAACTAACACCACCATAAACCCACATTGTCAAACAATTTCATAGACAATACCCATGCCTGTAATAAATTGCAGCCTTAATAAACTATAACAACTAAGGAACTCTAAGTGCTATTTATGAATAGGTTTTGCATGACCTTATAAGACCTTAAGAACACTTATAATTAGATTACTAAATTCTATGCTTATATGGGTAATAAAAGTAAATTTAACGTTCACGATACTTACTTTGTTAGCGATTTCAACTGTTGTGTCGACAAGCTGACGGTAATTACGACGATCGAGCGCCATACGGTGATTCCAAAAGTGTTTGAAGAAGTGCGGCAGAATTTCATCCATGATGTACTGTGGCTCCACACCATCTGTACCGCAACACTGTTTGACTACCTAAAAAAAATAATTAATAATCACAATGATTATGAATAAAACTACTATGTCATAAATACTATATTAAAGACTTTGTGCTCATCATTCTCCAAATATTGTAATGTTAGTCTATTACGCTGTATTTTTGTTCTATAAACTTACACTAGCAAAGGAACAAGCAGTAAACCTGATTAGTTGTCACTGCCGCCCAACGAAATTTGTAATCAACTTCATATAGAATAAGCGTTATGTCTGAAGTTAATCACAGATGCGTTAATATTCCTGAGGGCTAAGATGGTAGCCTCATACGTTAGTAAGCTGGCAACCATACACCTCTACGGAATCGCAAAACTGCAACTTGCTTCATGCAAGAGATAGGTGTGGCCGTGGAAACCTCTCCGATTGAACCATACTCGTTCCACCACCTGTTGCCACAGCGACAAGGGTCGAAACGATAACTGGTCTATATGCCATGCAGATATCAGCGAGGCTAGGCATGTACTACACGAAAAATAAACACTAACCTTCAACACAATCTTCTTCATTTCCTCATCAGGCGACTGGAACTCACGAATCAGGATGAGCATCACTTCACGCGTATAGTAGTTGGCGTATTCGGCGTCCATGAGCGGGATGAGGTAGCCGATGGCCTTCAGGAAGGCGGCCAAACCTTTACCACGATGTGTGCGGATACCCTTCCACAGGGGCTTCAGAACAGAGTCGAATGATTCGATACCGTAGGGCGTGGCAGCTTCCGCCAGCGCAGCGCTCGCTAACGCCGTAATCGTACGCACTTTCTGCTGCTCGTCTACTAGACCTGTGGAAATAGTCGTAGTATTCAGCTTTATGAATAAGGTAACTAAGCTTCCGGTCACTGTAATATATTTATTTTGGATAATACTTAATGCTTTGACAAGTATTGACTTTTCCTATAGGATATAATGTGTAGGCGAACTTAGGCAAGGTTCCACTTAAATGTCATACCCAGATCGCACAGAATTACATTAAACATAACTATCATACAAATAAGTATTGAACTTTATTTATAAATAAAGAGATTAATTAAAAAATATCTGAACAAAATTTGTTGGACTTTGGCATTCATAGTTAAAACATTCCACATACCGTGTTCAATAATTTCTACTAGAGATTTCAAATGAGGCAGAATGGCGCAGCCCATTAATATAGCAATTTGTTGAACAATTTTTATTCCCGTGTGTCGCGCTTGCCAAGACTTCTTTGACCTGCATACAGCTTTTAAGAAGGGTAGCAATGATGGAATACCTGTGAAAATACGCATGTATAAAATATTTTTATATTGATTTTAAAAAGGGTCCAATACAAACGCTCACCAAAATATATTCCTTTTTTCATAACATGAAAAAAGGCCCACTCAATATATTAATTTAGGTTGGAACATAATTAATGGAGAATTTATCAAGTTCGACAGACTTTTCAATTTAAATTCGAATCACATAATTTAAAAATTTATGAAATGATGCTCCAGAACGGGGGTAATATATATGAGCTTGGTATTCGAAACAAAAAATGATCGCGTATACTAACCCAAAGCTGAGGCAACCACAGCGAAAGCCCTAGCAGTGGTGTTACGCACGTATTCATCAATGTTATCGATATCAGGGCGCATAGTGGAGATCATTGTAGCTAGTCCAGCCGCTTTGGCCAAATTTGATATAATTTCTCGACCTTCGACACGCGCATAGTAGTCTTCGTCAATAAGAAGAGGTTCAATGACAACAAGAATCTGTGGAAATAAAAATGGTAAATAAAAATCCGACAATAGTATTTGGGTGTGAAGTATTCCTTAACGTATTATTGAGAATTCGATAATCTTGTAATAATACTGAGAGTCCTAGAACTTGGAATTAGGTTTTATCGTAAAATCATGCACAAATCGATTTACTTTTAAGTAAGCTTCCGACAAAAATTAAATCACATTAAAACATTTTAATAAGGACTACAAATTGCGTACTTACTTTGTGCACATATGGTCGAACGAGATCGTCTAATTTGTATAAAATTCTGTCAATCACTTTTACAAGCAAATGACGCTCTTGATCTTCGAGCGTGGGACTCATGAGCAGCGGTAGAATCTGATTGAACAGCGGCCCCGCACCGAAGTCGCGCGCCTTATCAGTAATCTGTCGCAGAGCCGCCTTACACATTGGCGGAGTACCGTTCTGAAAATAAAATTAATATTTCAACGGCTGGTATATACATTCGAGTAATAAAATTTGTGTATTCATATTTGGTATTCATCATAAATCTTATTTGTATCTTGTGCAAGTATAGATATAATATTCCCCAGGGATTTTATGGACCTCCATAATCGAAATTATTGGTTATCCAGAATAAAAAAATCCGAAAGCGTAACCAAATCCTGTGTAGTAGTTAGAAATAAATTCTAAATTTATTTAAGGGCGGTATCTAAGTAAGACACGTTACAACCAGTTTTTCGCCCGACCGACTCAACTCCACTCAGCTTTAAAATGTAAACAATCTATGGAACTTACTAGTGATATAATACCGAAACTGAAATTATCCGAATTTATCGGATAATCCATCACATCCATATCCATATACAAATTAGATTTAATATCCGTAACATCCCGACTACATACTATGCTGTCTATTCTTAATTCACTGTCCCACCCACTTGCCCAAATCACAGACACAAAAATTAAGGCATAATCACTTTTATCTTAAGCAGCAACTTCATAATTTTCCGCTCCTTGAGCTCGTCGGGCGAGAGCGAGTCCTCGTCTACGTCAACGAGCAGCTTGTCGAAGTACTGCGCGTCCTCCGGCTTCATGAAGGGCAGCTGGTGGGCGGCGCGCGGCTGCGGGTCGAGCAGGCGCGCCGCCGCCGCCGCGCCGCCCACTTCCTCCGTCTGCATGAAAAAGCCGATTGGGGTACCAGCCAATGGCGTGGGCGTGGCCGTCAGCTTACGAGCCGGGGTCCGAATCGGTACATAACCTGGGCAACAATGTTATGGGTTAACGCGCTATACCGCATGCCGTCGCAGACGCGATCTCTACTGCGTTCCAGTGGCGACCTGAAGCCGGTGTGGGCGGAGCGAACGCTGCCTGCTGGGAGCGGCTTTACAGATGGAACTCTTAGCAGTAAATGGTTGCCGATAAAAGCAACACCCAAAATTTGCTTACAAACTGTTAAAATTTATTATTTATTCCTTGAAAAGCAACGAGACATGTAATTTATATATGATAATAAAAGGTTACAAATGAATGATGCAAAAACTTGCTCCATCCATATTACCGACCAGGGTCGTCACTGGTCGCTTCTAACGAATGTATGCATTCTCAGCAACTGAGTCTTTTTTTTTAATTTATAAGCATAAATCTGGTTGTCTATCCGACGGCATGACTGATAACCGTTATTGTCATCATTCATCTGAAAGAAAAATTATATATTAAAATGCGTTTTCGTATTTAATTTAATTTTTCACAAACACATGTAAAATACAATTACGAGGTTCCCTTATGGTGTTGACTTATACATGTGTCCTGAAACTAAAGTGGTAATTAGTGACTTTTTGTCCACTTGTCTACTTTTAAGCATGATTTCAGCTTTAAAGTTTCTATAACAATAAAAATAATGTAAAAGCAAATTTTCAATTAGCTACTTAATATGAACTCAAATTGGTGAATACGTACCGGCTGGAGGTGGTAAAACCTTGTACCCGGGAGGGAACATGGAATCTAATTCTTCATCAGTGTAAGGCCTATTGCGTTCATCGATTTCCTTCTCCCAACGGTATGCTTGCAACTGTTCAGGCGTCATGGCGGCCACATGGCCAGGTGTAGGAGTAGCCATAGCCATGGCCTTAACGCCCACTGGTGTCGACTAGAAATGAAGATAAAAATTTAAAATGCATTTATGTTAATCTAAACATATAATATTTTTGTTAAGTATGATTCCATATATAAAAATAAATCAAGTTTTGAAACCAGTGAAGTACTGCCCCTATTTTTATCATGTTAACATTAACAGTTCTGGATGAATGGTGCAGGCTGATTTATATGTGAGACAACCACCTTAGTCTTTGGAAGTGGCAACTCATCTGCCTTCGGTTTCTGGTACAACCAGTGCTCCTGACATGGTTACCGATGTTCATGGGTAACAGTGACCACTTTCGTACATGTAATGCATGCTTGTTTCCTTCTTCAATTTGACAAAAAAACTGAACTTATTTATTAAAAAATATAAAATCTTCCCCCGCCGGGAGTAAAGACAGGCGTGTGTGGCGTGGGCGTCGCATGTGACGGCGTTGCGTGCGAAGGTGTGGCGTGCGAAGGCGTGGCGTGCGACGGCGTCGGCGTCGCGGCGGCGGGCGTCGCGCCCGGCGTCTCGTCCCAGCGCGACCGACGCTTTGTTCCCGGCGTCGGCGTCTCTTGGATCGTGTCAACACCCACACCGCGGTCGGTGCGCGGCGTCTCCGCCCATCCGCTGTTGTGGCCCGGTGTTTCTATAGATTTTAAATTTCGATTAGATTTCATGGTTCAATTAAACTTAATGCGTTTTTAAGTACACAAAATAAATTAAAATTTTAATCTATATACATGCTGTAACTAAGAAGTGCAAGAAAAAAATTAATATATTATTACGACAAAATCTCACATTGATCAAACATGAATTTATAGTTAACAATGAGTTAGGGAGTTTTGACTCATATAATAAATAGTATAAAAAAACTTATTCTTACTGAATTTATTCTTACTTGGGGTGAAATACCATTTGAAGCATACATTTTAAGCATATTATAATTTTGATATATATATTTATGTGAATTTATCTATCTATTTATACAGATAGATGGCGTGCCTTTCACACTATGGCGCGACGCGTAATCACACCAACAGCCTGATCTATTAGATATTTCACATCAAAAATAAACACTGACCTCTATCTGTCTTGGGCGTCTCGTCCCACCGGTTACGTCTCGACGCGTGCTGCGCGGGCGTGTCGCGGCCGGGCGTCGCGTGTCCGGGCGTCGCGTGTCCCGGCGTCGCGTCCCACACGCGTGCCGACGGCGTCGCGCCAGGCGTCTCGCCGCCGCGACCTGCGCCACCGGGCGTCTCTTCCCAGGCGCCTCTCTGTAATACAAGCCATTTGAAAAGGATAATTGTAAGTTGTAATATAGCATTTAAAATATTATACATAAATTGAACGATTATGCACCTGTATTCAAATACACCGTGTTGATATAAGTGTCATTGTTTGGCTTATTGTTCACAATGATGTAAATGTAGTATGAGTAATTTTTTTTTTTATATATTTGGCCTTCTAAAAATCGCCACTTTCTTTTTACTATATGACAAAGGCAATCATAAGCATATTCCCAATGATCAATTATACTATTAAAGCCTTCTTCATAAGTGAGTACCTACTACATTAAAAAATCAATGAAGGCATTACTTTAAGATTAATTTGTTGTACATCTCTACCACTGTCAACCCATTATTATCCGACTGCTGGGCACGGGTCTTCTCTCAAATTGAGAGTTTCAGACCATAGACCACTGCGCTGGCCAAGTGTGAATTGGTACACTTACATCTCTACTACTTAATACATATATATGTATCACTAAAACAAGTATCACAACAACTAGCACAAAAGTTTTTATTGCAGTAAAAAAAAGCAAATTTATACAGACCTCTGCATCCCAAGATGGTGTTGCTTGTGAGCTTGGTGTTGCCGCAATTGACTTTTTAGCTGAAGGAGTATCCTCAGAACTTTGATCCCAGCGACCCTTGCGTTTAGCAGCTGGCTTTGCAGCTTCACCATTGGGCTGTGCGACTGGCTTCAATGTTCCTTCTCTGGCCCTTTCCATCAACTT
This sequence comes from Cecropterus confusis, assembly GCA_018251515.1. Lineage (NCBI taxonomy): Eukaryota > Metazoa > Arthropoda > Insecta > Lepidoptera > Hesperiidae > Cecropterus > Cecropterus confusis. Next base: position 16,024 of record DWTU01000057.1, on the reverse strand, counting down.
TTTTCTTAACTGAAATTATAATAATAACAATATAATATTCACATACAATTTTACCTTACCTACCTAAATTAATTAATTTCCTTTTCCATAATATTTATTTTGTAACATACCTCTGTTTCTTCAGCACGCAGATATTGCTCTTTCATAATTTCTGTGTATGTTCTGGATCCAACATCAGGGGTTTTGCCACCTAGAAAAAGCGAATTTGAATTGTTATAATACAACTTTTATTTAATAGATGCAGCCATTATATAATTATCCTGCTATCAAATAATATCTGAAATAAACACCAGGTGTATAGGTGAGGAATTTATACTGTAAGTATACTTTGCCTTACATCATATCACATTATCATACAAAGTAGAATTTCATCAATTCTTAAATGCTGAATACCATATACGGATCGAACAGTGCCATCAAAACCAAATCAGCTCAGAAGCATCTGCATTTTGGGTATGAAATGCATATAATAACTAACTATTGTGTAAATAGCATTAGGAAACTTGACTAAATCGTAAGTTTAAGCTAAATAACAAACCTTCTGCAAATGGATCATTTCTCTCTGGGGATATAATCATCCTTCTCCTTTTCTGACGATACTCATCTTCTCTGTCAGCAATTGTAGGCCTTCTTTTGTCAGCAAACGGATCATAGTCTTTGTCACTCTAAAAAAATATTTGAATATATCTCTCATTAGAACATGCTTTTCTTTTTTGTTTATGAGGTAACTGAATATAATATTGAAAAATAAATAAGATATGAAATTATGTATTTTACAGCTTACCCTAATTTTTTAATACTAGTACTATTCTGAGTACATTAGTAAATAGAGTAGCATGAAACATAATACAACAATAATTTTAAAAATTGTATAAAACCATAATTAATATTCGCTTTAATCATATACTTTCCATAGAAAGTGACTTTTATGCCAATTTTGTCCATACTAGAACTGTAAATACTAATACTTCAGCCTATATGTCTAAATAATAATGCCTATACAGCAAACACACTACACTAATATGCTGTTCAGAGTTTCATGGCAACAAACAATAAACATAACATAAGAAGTATGCATAAAAATAGAAGAAGAAAAAGAAGAAGAATAACTTTATTTCATAATACATTGCACACACATAACAAGGGAAAGAAAAAACGAATAACGATACAATAGTTATCTAAATAAATTACAGCATATCCCTATGTTTGTATGTATACATTGTATACGGAAAAGGCACTCAGCAATGATGCCATTGTGTATGTCGCCATGGCGCTGATTTTCAGTGAGCCCATAGAGTGACTCACGGATATGCGTACAGTGAAGCGAAGAAAGGGGTAACAAGTGAGTAGCTGAATCCTATAATAAAGAGAGATCTATAATAAAGCATACATACTTGTGCAATATCATTTAAGAGGGAAGCCGGTGCTGTATATCCAGGTCTTTTCTGTGCAACGGGCACATTTTCCACATCTTCATCCTCAACTTCATCATTGGCAGCAATTGATGTCACGTAGCCGTCATACCTGGACTTGCCGCCTTGTCCAGCATTGTCATAGATATCACTGTCATAATAAGTCTCCCCTAGTGACACCCCCTTCCCTGATCCATTTTCTGGCAGCTCATTCTTCTTTGATTGAATTTCTCTTATTTGAGCCTCTATAGCTGGAAGTTTGATTTTAATATTAATAAACAAGTTCAAATAATTACGATGAAATAATTGTAGAAGACCGTCAACGCTACAGATTAACAAAACGGTGGTAATATTATTTTAGATTCTAAATGCCCTTTGATATTACTTTTTATAGGTTAGCTACGATTACATTATTTCTCTTTTCTGGTCATTGAATAAATTACATTGCAATAATAATGGTACAATATAAAAATATCGTAAAACGATGAATTTACGTGTGATATCAGAATTTGTTATGGTAAAAAATATTTGACTAAGAATTGAGACGACGAAAATGGCTGGCGGGTACCTTAGTATTGTGATCTTAAAACACTTACCTTCGTGCGTCCTGGGTATTTTATCCATTTTCATTCACAATAGCCGCATGAATATTAATTATAACACTTCATCTAAGCAAAGTTATGCTCGCAAATCACTTAGTTTTATTCGCATCAATAATGAAGACGATACACACTATACCATAGACAATTAGTACAATACAATACAATTCCAGACTATTACTAATACGACACGATAGAATAAAATTGCTTATGACGCTTGGTATCCAGATAAACCAAACCAAACTGTAACAATATTTTTGTTGGAATCAAGCCTTCCATTTAAAATTTATATAAAATAGCTCATGCGAATTATGTAATAATATTTGTTATTACTGCTATATATAAAATTAACTTTGCAGTCAACTAAGATGGTATCCAATTCGGTCTGTGAATATTTTTTCTCGCAGCTGTATTATTTTTTCTTCGTTGAAATTTTTATATTTAAAACCTATTTTGAAAATCGATTTGCGAAGATTTTGTATACTAGATCACAAAACAAACTTTTACGTAGTTTTAATATAAATAAGGCCATAAATGAAGCCATACCTATTTTTTTTATAAAATTGGTTGGAGGACAGAAGTGTCATATATTTTAACATCTTGATCTAATTTATATAGTTTTGAGGAAAGTGATAAATAATCATTACCCATTAAATGAGAGATTCCATTTATCGCTATTTGACTTCGTATTATGGCTTTTAAATTTGTAATGCACATATTTCAATTTAGAGACTTAAATTTTATCAAATATATCCATATAAATAGTTAATCCAATTTTGTACATATATATGTTCCTTTTTCGACAATGAAGTATTTATTGTCGAAAAAAGTTTGATATTACTCAAGGTAGTTGTTGAATATTTAGTTTGAGGGGTCACATTAAGGGCTTTGCCACTTGCTGTTCTATGTACAGCTGATTCTAGAAAACAATGTAATACACCAAGTCATCAAACAATGTAATGTGTAGCGTAAGTCACACACACAGTCAGAGGGTTTCATAAAACTCAACAAGCAAAAAAGAGAAAAAATCTAGCTTTATAATGAATAATATTTTATTTAAGGAATATAAAAATTAATTTGGTACTTTATATTTTTATGAGATACATGTGTCGTCGTCGTTGTCAACCCATTATTGTCCTACTGTTGGGCATGGGTCTTTTCTCAGAATGTGAGAGTTTTAGGCTATAGTCCATGCATGTGCTGCACATAATGAAATTTATTAAAATATTAATTCGTTATTAGCAATCAAGGTATTAATGAGTTTTAAAAATCGAATGTTGTGCTATGCGTGACTACAAATCGTGACATAATATTCAAGATAAAATGAATACTTTTCTTATCTGTAGTTTTTTCTGTGATAACTATACATCAGTTATCTGTGGATTATGTTCTCCTTGCTCGCGGCAGCATTGGGTACGTGTGTGCGCTGGTCAAAATTATTTTATTGTTTTTAATAAATTATATTATAATTTGAAACTATTTGTCCATAGGAGAAAGAATAAGCGATCCTGGCGCGTAAAGGATAAACTTCCTGGTTGATTTGGCTACAGTACATTTGGTATGTAATGTTATATTTTGTAGAGACTAGTTCCACGTCAAATGTGTTGGAAGAAGGTGACACGTATTATCAAAATCTAACCGCGGACACTTTTTAATATTTTATTAATAATGAATTTGTTTAACTTTTTTCACTTCAAACATGTTTAAAATCAAACAACTACGTAATATTTACTCATGACGAATGTAATCAACATCAAAACCAAAAAAAAATATTATGTGCATTCCAAATTATTTATACATTTAATAAAGTACTAATATTTTTAAAACTATATGTAACAATAAAATTACGATAAAAGTAAAAAAGAATCACTAAAACTATGATTTGAAACTAAAAGAATATCTTTTTCCTCAGTGTTCAGTAAACTAGTGTTAAAAGTTAATTACTGTGTAAAAATGTTGTTTTCCCTTAATATTACAATGTATTAATATGCTCTGGACTAAACAATAAGTTTTTATAATTATTTGTAACTGTAAAGTTATTTCATTACACATTTTAACTTAACTTTTTTTCCTTAGGCGTTAGTAGACGTAAGTTTTAGGAAGTAAATTATATATTTCCAGTAAATATTTATATAAAAATGAGGACTTGAGTTTATGGTGAAAGTGATAATTTTAAATTACAAATACATAAATTCGTCTAATTAAAGTAGTTAATGAAAATTTATAAGTAAATATAATAATGTTATTTGTATGACCCATATATCTAAAAAAATATAGTAAATCTTTCAGTGACAATAAAACTTGAAAAAACATATTAAACAAAATAATTGTCCAGTGTCTAATACAGTATTGTCTAACGGCTGTGTAAAACATACATATTATTTTTTCATCATATTGTTATAGTATGGTACTGAAAGGTGAAATGTATGAAGGTGTGAAAATCATGTTATTTAAAATTATACCTAGGACTTTGCTTACATAGACTACAAATGCTTTGATAATGTCTCCTGTCTCCATTTAACAGTATTTTTCTTATAAATTTATGCATATCTCTGCCTTGTATTGAGTGCACTTTGATGATGTGGACAGAGAGACAAGAGAGTGACCACAAGCCTTTTTTCTTCACCTGACTAACTGGCACCTGAATACTTAAAGCATTGCCATATTTGTGACAGGTGCCAGCACTGTACCTTTCTATTTCTGCTAATATCGTAGCTTTAATTAGCTATTGAAAATAGGTTTTTAAAAAAAACTATAATTATGTATTATTGAATGGGAAGAGGCATCTGTATATTGCAAGAACTTGTTAGAGACATAGACAAAACTTTTAGTAAATAATTAATGAATTTTGATTGTATGGATTTCCTTATATTATCACCATAAATTATTATTATACAAAATAAAAATTAAATACCTATATTCTATATTGGTGACATATTAAAAAGTTACAGTGTGCTTAACGGTTTTTAAAAATTTAATAATGTTTCAGTACACTGACATATGGTTCTCTAATTTATAAGCACAGAAAGAGGCTTGTAGCAATGTGACTTAGGATATATATAGAATATCATTATTAACAATTTCAAAGTCGAAAAAATTTAAGTATTTCAATTTGCTCTTTGTTGATACATATTGCACAAATGTTGCATATGTATTAACACTTACAACCTGATATCTTGTACCATTTACTATTGTTGACGTCACTCATCACTTATTTTTGACAAATAATGAATGATCTTTGCCCTTTTGTATAGGTACTGTCCAACTTTTATCAACCATTTCGCACATAAGTTTCTCTATTTAATGTAATTTCTTATCAGAATCCTGATAAACTTAAATAAATAATGTTTCGATAGCTTCACTTGAAATATCTTGCTTGAGTGATTTTATTTTGTAGGTAATAATCAACTTTAATGTATGTATGTAATAATGAATTATTATATTGTCCTTCATACCTCTTAAGACCCATAGGACTGATACTATATGTTATCAGATACATTTTATGTATAATGTGGACCTATTATCCAAATTCTATGAAAAGAATGAGATATTGACGCTTAACTTAATGTTTTATAGGTATAGTGGTACATTGAGTAGTTTGACTCCAGAAACACTGCTACCTCATGGGTAACAACACAGCTGTACCCAACTCCACATTCTCTAATCACTTGAGGGCTATTCTTTTTTGGGGTTGTTTGTGGATGTCCATTAGCAATAATGGCCACTTACCATCAGGTGGATACAAGCTCATTAGTTAATACTAATATTATAAAAAAAACATTGATGAAGCTCAACTTATGTACCAATATTTTAATAACATCACATTAATCTCTTGTACATTATATAAATCTTAACATGGATTTAAAGATATTTAGGTATATAATATTTTGTCTTTCTCAATAAAATTTAATGAGCAACATGTGAAATTAAACAATAGAGGAAACATTTGTGTACACATATGATGCAAATACATATTACAGCTACGACATTTATAGGCAATATTAATATTCACTTTTATTGTAGTACTGTAACGACTCGGCGCGGACAAGGACTGCTGGAGGAGACAAAAATGATGCATCAGCAACAATCCATGATGGTTGGAGACATGTTACCCGTTCATTCTGAGATACCTGTGCATGCGGAGGAAATGAATAATGTGGGTTATGACAACAGCGGCTCGTACGCTTACGACGATCTGTTCCCCGCGCTGCCGCACTCTCAGCCACCCGTGCAGCGCAATATACAGCAAGTTACTAATAAACTTCGTGTCGGCTCATCTCTGCATACCCAGGTATAAAGATATTGTAAAATAACTTATAAGAAAAGTTATCTATCGCATAAGAACACGTGTCGGTGATTATGTGTTACGTAAACGTGTCGATAATTTCAAATTACCATATGCGCACGTAATGTAGGTGAATCGTGTCGATGATTATAAGCCAAATTTTATCAACATTTCTTTTTAAATAAGGCTTTTTAATTAAATAGACGTGTTAATTACGTTTACTTATTATTTTAAAAGTTTCGTTTGGTAGCTTAATTAAACGATTTACGTTATTATAAAATAAAGTTACATTTTATCGCTGTCAATTAACTCGTCACTCGAACGTGATCTTGCGCCTTTTTATTGCTTCAATTCTGTCGTGACTTGTTTGAAATGTAGGTTAGTATAACTCTGCATTTCACTGTATGTTGTTTCATTTATTATTATAAATTCATATTATTTGTGTATGATTTTGAGCTTAACATTGCTTTTCACTGAGGGAAGTTACCTATTATCATATCATTTCCATAAGGACTAGCAATAAATACTGGGTCACCATTTTATTATGTGATATTGTTTTATATGTGTATTTATTTTATCAGCAGTTAAGAAATTAGTTGCAATAATAATTGAATATTTATATTTTTAGGTATTTCATGTGCCATATGAGGAAAGGAAATTGGACAACGCTAATACTTTTGGTGAGGGGGAATCTTTAAGAACTTGTCAGGCCATTACAAAGGACACCGACGCCCATATTGAGATATCTACAAGCAAAGACGGCAGTCTTACATTTTTGATCACTGGGAAGCATAGTGCCGTTCTTGACGCTAGACGTCAAATTTTGACCCACTTTCAACAACAGGTAACTATATAATATATTTACAATTTTACATTTCTTTATACTCAAACATGAATATTATTTCACTTTCCATTCTCATATTTTCAGGCTAGCAAGCAGATATCGATCCCTAAAGAGCATCACCGATGGATTTTGGGAAAACAGGGTCAAAAGTTGAAAGAGCTGGAAAAGGTCACTGCAACCAAGATTAGCGTGCCTAGTATTGCCGATAACAGCGAAACCATTACAATCACTGGAACTAAGGAAGGTATAGAAAAGGCCGAACATGAGATACGCATATGCTCTGAGGAACAAGTAAGCATTTTTATACGTTTTACATGTAACATATGCCGTTATTCTTATTTAAATGTATTTTACTTGATTATAGTTTACAACTGCAAAAAAAGTGTTTAACTCTGATATCGTATTTCAGTCACGTAAAGCATTGGAACGTGTCACCGTACCGAAGATCTACCATCCCTTCATTCAGGGCCCATTCGGAGAGCGCACGGCGGCGCTCACCGCGGAGACCGGCGCTCGCATCCACATTCCACCGGCTTCGACGCAAAGTGATGAAATTGTTATTGCTGGAGAAAAAACCGGCGTGTTGGCTGCGAAGGCCCAGATTGAACAGATCTATGAGGACATGGTAAGTATTTTTATGTATTTACACTTAAATATTTTGTAATATGAAATATGAATGATGATTTCTCTTTTACATTCATTCTCTTTTACATTCTTCTCTGATTCAATACAATGAGTCTATAAGTGATACCTACATAAATTTAGCACTTCAAGCCAGGTATTACAATGTAACAAATATTCCAATTGTATAAACCAACGCATATGATAAAGTGTGTATCATTTTAGGTGAAAAAGTGCTCTACGGTGCGAGTTGAGGTACCAAAATCTCAACATAAATACGTGATTGGTTCTCGTGGTACGACTATCCAGGAAATTTTGAAGGAGACCGGTGTTTCCGTGGAAGTGCCTCCCCCTGATTCCCCGACTGGAACCATTACACTACATGGACCTCATAATAAAATTGGGCTTGGTATGTACTCTTATGATATGAACTAATTTTAAATCGTGAGTTTTGTGATCACTTATCTTAACATCATGTTTTAAAACCTTACAGCTCTGTCAAAGGTATGCGAAAAAGCGAACTCCGTGAAAACCGCTACTGTTGACGCACCAACATGGATTCATAAGTATATAATCGGTAAAAATGGATCAAATATTAAAAAGATAACCCAGGACTTCTCTAAGGTTAGTAAAGATTTTGTATGTATTAGGATTGTTATTTATGGATATAAAATTTCGAATTTGGCTATAAATATGAATAGATAAAAAATATTGTGTTGGTTTAAGATTTGATTTAGATATGATTTTCGATTTTTAAGTAAGTAAAATAATTGAAAGTAGGGTTGAAGTTCAGTGCTAAGTAAGCAGATTATTTAGTGACAGCCGGCACGCAAGGCGACAAATCCGCAAAGCTGTTGTTCGTGAATATAATTTTCCTCTCCTTCATTTTAATTATTAGTAATTATTTGACTTTTTATAAGAAATGTATTATGTAAAGTTCCCCTCCGCCTTCGCATCCGCGGAGGTGAACCTCTGAACTTCCGCATCCGCCTCCGCTAAGATGGCCTCCATTACAACCCTAATTAAAAGTAAAGGAAATAAAAATAGGTATTGGTATTGACTGGTCAAATAATTTAGTACTTCTTGTATCAAAATTCCGGCAGTGGAAGGACTCTTCATTACGTGTGTCACTTCGACCCCACCTATCCGAAATAGTTTGAAATTTTTTTATCGTATTCTGATGCATTTTTATTTTGGATGGTTACAACGCTCATCCAGATGGTTTTATATCAAATAAATCCTTTCCATTTTTCCTGCAAACGAAAAAAATCTGTATTTTGTAGTTGATAACTGTAGATGAACATTCTTTTACAATATTCAATTGTTTATAGGTTCACGTAGATATCACACATTCTGAGGACAAGGTAAAAATTGACGGCCCGCCTGAAGAAGTGGAGAGAGCACAAGTGGAATTGGACGATTTTGTAAAGAACTTGCTTGCTACTCTTACTTATGTTGAGCTTTCAGTTGACCCTAAATTCTTCAAGCATATTATTGGCAAAAATGGAAGTAACAGTAAGTCCCTTTTACGTTTTGGTTTTATTTTAATCCTCAATAAATTATATATCCTTATTGTAACTAATTTATTATAACCATTACAGTTAACAGACTGAAGGATGAGACTGGTGTAGTTATTAATATTATTGAAAATGAAGGTACTAATGTCATTCGAATTGAGGGCAGCCACCAAGGTGTCGCTGATGCCGGAAGAGAATTAAGAGAGATGGTTTTAAAACTTGAGAATGAGAGATCAAAGGAAGTTTACGTTGACCATAGGTATATTAAGGCTCTAATAGGAGTAAGAGGAGAGAAAATTAAAGAAATTCGCGAAAAATTCGACCGCGTACTTATAACGCTTCCTGATCAGGGCCAGAAACGAAGCCCAATAAAATTAAGGGGCCCTCAGGAAGACATAGAGAAATGTGAAAAGTATTTACATAAATTGATGAAAGAAGTTGCTGAATCATCTTATGTACAGGAAGTACCAATTTTCAAACAATTCCACAAATTCATTATTGGCAAGGGAGGTGCAAATTTGAGAAAAATTCGGGATGAAACCCAAACAGCTATCGATTTGCCCGCTGAAGGCGACGACAGTGACGTTATCACCGTCCGCGGCAAACGTGAAAACGTTGAAGAGGCCGTGAAAAGAATACAGCAGATACACAATGAAAAAGCCAATATTGTCACAGAGGAAGTGACGATTGCGCCTAAGTACTACAACTCTCTAATTGGTGCTGGTGGCAAGCTTATTCATTCCATAATGGAGGAATGTGGTGGAGTTTTGATCAAGTTCCCGCCAGCTGAGAGCGACAGCGACAAGGTAGTTATTAAAGGTCCTGTGGAAGACGTAGAAAAGGCGAAACAGCAGTTGTTGGCGCACGCTTCAGAGAGGGAGCTCACGTCCCACACCGCGACTGTGCGAGCCAAACCCGAACATCACAAATTTCTCATCGGAAAGTATGGTGCTAATATTAGAAAGATTCGGGACCAAACCGGAGCCCGAATTATATTCCCGACTGAGAAGGATGAGGATAAGGAAGCTATTTTCATTATCGGTAAGAGCAACAATAATCAACTCTCATTACGATCACAATTTGTGAAAGTCTATTACTCAATGTCACTTGCAATACTTTACGATTGCGACAACGCCTTCAAAATACGCTTGAATTTTAAAAGAAGACGATCGTTCTGCTCTTTAATCGCACTTGATTTACTAAAGTATTGCATAGTGTTGCATTACCATATTTTAAAAATGTCACGTCTATTTGTTTTCGTTTATTTAAATTTTGTGGCACTATTATGCTAAAAACTTGTGTGTTAAAATAGGTGTGACTTTCAATTACCGCCGATCCTTATAACTGGTAAAATAATTACGGATTACGCGATCCTTTAAAGCTAATGCGTAACGTGGATTAACTAAATTTTCATACTGATGATAATTTTAACTCGACTATAGTTTGAACATTATCTTCGCGTACCAGGGCGTGAGGAGCAGGTGGAGGCTGCGCGTACCCAGCTGGAGGCGGCTGTGGCGGAGATCAGCAACGTGTCCGAAGGCGAGATGTCGGTAGCGCCGCGCCATCACCGTCACTTCGTGGCGCGCCGCGGCGAAGTGCTCCGTCGCATCGCCGACGACTGCGGCGGCGTGCAGATCTCCTTCCCGAGACAGGGCGTCAGCAGCGACAGAGTTGTACTGAAGGGACCCAAGGACTGCATCGACGCTGCTAAAGCTCGCATCAACGAGATCATCGAGGACTTGGAATCTAAGGTCTGTTATGTATTCATTTTTTTTTATCGTATTTGCTTTAATATATATTAGTATTTCTATGATTACTAATAAAAAGCCCTAAAAAATCAAAATTCTAATTAGACAGACATACATAATTATATACAAATACATACATTTGGAAAATATTATATTACTATTCTTTTGGGGCAGTCTGATATTAAAAGAGAGTTCTAGCTTATTAGAACATAATTAAATACTTTTTTCATTTTTAAATAAATTAAATTAACTTTTGTCTGTCGATTCAGGTTACTATTGAATGCATCATTCCTCAAAGACACCACCGCACAGTGATGGGCGCACGCGGGGCTAAGGTGAAGGATATCACCGCGGAATTCGACGTTCAGATTAAGTTCCCCGAGCGTGATATGGCTGAGGGTGCGGACATACCCGTGAAGAATGAAGAGAATGCCGAGCCTGGAGCGAATGATATCATCAGAATAACAGGTCGCCCTGAAAATTGTGAATCCGCTAAGAAAGCTCTATTGGAGCAGGTAATTTTTTTCATCATCATATATTAAAAAGAAACTTCTATAACTATAATGTTATTCTCTTTTGGTATACCTTACTACACATACTAAGTTAATTTTTATTTTGACGTAGTTATTGACTGTCAGATCCAAATGGCGCTGACAACTGCTCAAACTTGTGGTTAATCTATGTATTTTGTATTTCTTTAGTATTACTCTAGAAATATGTGTATATTTGATAAGAAGAATATTACTAAAATAATATAAAAAATAATACATGCAAACATGATATATTTCTAGGTGCCTATTACCATTGAAGTAACTGTTCCTAATGAACTACATCGGGTTCTTGCTGGTCAAAAGAGGAGAGAATTGATGCAAACTTATGATGTCCACATTCTTATGCCACCTGCTGAAGAGAATAGCGATATTGTAAAGGTAAAGTATCTTGGGCGAAATACAAAGTAAATTCTTGTAGAATGATTTTACTCATTATTTTCATTAATTTTATGCTTTTACGAGCTTTTTCCTGTGGTTCCGCCCGCTTTGGGTCGTGTACCACGGTAACAAGTAATCCAGGCTGTAAACTATGTGTGCCAATTTTCTGCTAAATCCTAGCGTAAAATAGTAACAAACACAAATTTTCGCATTTATTAAATTAGTAAGATATTCACCTTATTCTTTATATATAGGTGACTGGAACACCTACCAATGTTGAAAAGGCGAAAGAAGCACTTGCTGATAAAATTGTAGAGATGGAGAAAGAGAAAGAAGATAGAATTCTCAGGTATTTAATTTCTATACCTTAAATGTATATATATCACTATGTAACTCTATTTGTAACTTATTTATTGAAATCTTGTTTTAGGTCATTTGAGCTAAAATTCAAAGTTCATCCTGAGTATCATCCACTTGTCATTGGCAAAGGTGGTTTAGTTATTTCCAAGATTCGCACCGATTACGGAGTACAAATAAATCTGCCCAAACGTGGTGACCCTGATGATGATATCATTACCATTCAAGGGTATGAGGATAAAGCTCAACAGGCTAAGGATGCCATAATGGCTATAGTACATCAACTTGTAAGTATTAGATAACATTAACATACTCGCGACCAATCCGCCGAATAACTTATTGAAAATTACTGGTACCAATACACGGCGCAAGAATGTAGTCTCATAATTTTTTGATTAGTACTAAGAAATCATCACTGCAATGAAAACAGTTGAATAGTCGAAAAGTATCCAATACATTCAACTTACATGTATTTGCGCCATTTTATCTGTATATAGAGAATATTTTAATGTGGCTTAATATTTTTATTGCAAAACCTTACAGTCTCTAAACTTGCTGTAAATCTCAAGTTGCGTATACTACAGTAGCAATTTTCTCATCTCGTAACCTTGATGACCTTTAAAATTTATGGAGCGTGCAGCAAAACGAGTCATTAGAAACAAGGCAGCTGTAATGTTTTGGCCATAAACAACTATGAATTATGCCTATTAGTTTGTTTGCAATCTATTTAACAATACTCTAATAAAGTATCAAAATACAGGATAATCAATATCGGGAGGAAGTCGACATTGACCCTCGCGTTCACAGAAGGCTTATTGGCTTGAAGGGGAAGAATATTAGACGCATAATGGAAGAATATAAAGTGGACATCAGGTTCCCGAAGCACGGTGACGACAGCATTGTGGTCATCGCTGGAGAGGAAGACAATGTGCTTGATGCTAAGGATCATCTGCTTAATATAGCTGAGGAATACGTGAGTTTATTGATTTGTACTTCATTAAAAGGGAAACGAACGTGGTAGAACCCTCCTAGGCATTGTCCTCAGGGCCAAGAAGTAGCAGCACAACTGTGGTCAACCTCTGACAATACACTAATCATGGGTTAATTAAAAATGTACGTGGGCAGCAAGGGCCACTTACCATTAGGTGGATTGGATGCCCATTTGCTACTTTTATATTATAAAAAAAAAGAATAGATAGTTTTAATTGTATACTAAACAAATACAACACAAAACCTTTTTTCTACATGTATATATCTATTTCTATATATGGAGAAGATATAAAAACATGGTCTTGCATGTCGTTTTATACAGCTTCAAGACGTCGTTGATCGGTATCAACGTCCTGCGGCACCATCGCTCGACTTCGGTGAGATGCTGAGCAATGAGAACGCGAGCAGCGGCAGTGCTGCCGGCGGCGGCGGCGGTAGCGCAGCACCAGCTACTGGGTTCGTAGTGAAGGGCGGTCCGTGGGAGCAACGCGCGCCCGATACGGCGTCTACGCACGAGTTTCCTACGATGCCGGGTGCTCCCCGCGCCGCCGCCCCGCAGCAGCCGTCGCCCGCCGCCTGGGGCCCGCGCCGCTAACGGACCAGAGGAGACCAGGCCGAAGCCGACCGCGCGATTTTAGGCTCCGTCATTCCAAACATTTCCTGTAATGCAACAGATCAGATTCAAGTGTTATCCTCATGGTGAACAAAGCCTAATGATACATATTTAATATTACAGTATTGAGAGAATCCATGATAAAATCAATCGATTCTGTCAACAATATAAATTTTGGTTTTTTACATTACAAGTGAATGTTATAGGGATGGAGCCTTTAAGCGAATATCGATCCTTATTAGTACTATCGCGACTCGTCCTTCGCTCGACTGTTCGGCCTATTTTCATTACAGTGGACGCGGTTAGGTCGTAGTTACGTTATTACGTTTTCATGTAACGATAGAATTTATATGCGTCCAGTGAAATTGCAGCATTTCCCGTAAAGAAACTGGAGGTGTGACGTCGATTGGGTTTGGTTAGATCTATTACTGTTAGTGCTGAACGCCATATCCATTATACATTATGGAATTATCACATACATTTCTATTATTTTAAAGCCATTGATTTAAGTTGTTTGTTGATTTAATACAATAATTATTAATATATGAAAAATAAAATTATAGTTATATATAATTATATTTCATCATTAACCACTATGGAGTGCATGTATAGAAATTTCTATGTACTTATTGGTTAAAATTACAATGAATTATGTTATCATAATAATTTTCATGATATTTTTTTTACAATTATACATTTTTAGTGTTGCCTATAACATAAATGAATCATTAAGTAATAAGACAAAAATAAATATTTTTACAAAGTAATTTGTACATAGCAAATTGTGTTTGAAATATTAATAAAATCTTTTACAGGACTTCTTTATTTTTCAATTTATTCCTTTGATAATATTATATATACCAACAGTGCTGCGTTTTTGGAAATCCGAAACAACAATATTTTTTATAGACTCTTCAATAGACTCAAGAATGTCTTGAGAACGAGAACAAAGGGTGCTCTTAGCGCACACAATAAGGCTCGCGCGGTTAAATGGAGTGGGCGTTAGTTGCGATCGTTTGCTGCGGGCTTAAGACCCACCGCGGATGCCTGTGTCTCATTGAGCGGCGCCTATACAAATTTGGCCTCGAGCGTGTACAAAACGATTACACGAAATATTGGGCAAAACAGTGCCTCCCTTTTGCGAAACTTTCGATGCATGCAAATTGCAATACGTAATGACCTATGAAACGCCTCATGCGCTGGCACTAACTTCAACATCCTAACTCATGTTTAAAGACGTGGCACGCTCTAATAGCGCTGCTCACGCTGTTTATCCAATGCAGACACGCGTTGCGTGTTGAGACGTCTTACCCTCCGGGTCTCTCGTATGCTACGGCTAAGTCGATAAGGGCGGTTGGGCGAGAATGTTCGGGTTTCGAGGGGTACCTTTACACGGACACTTTTCAAGGAGATCGAATACTTCCCGGATCCTTAACATTTATATACTACAATGTCAATGAAAACATTCTAATATGTTGTACAAATGAAAAAGATACTTATCATCCCCATTGTTTAGTGGGTGGTCCAGACTTCGTGCGTCGTTAGGCGTGTTCACACAATATAACGAGCAGCCTCGCGAGGGATTTGCCGTGCAAGGAAACTCCGAAGAAGCGCGGCGCTTCGGTATCATATCGATATCGGTATTCGGTATAGGTATCACCGCGTATGTTCAGTTGAAAGTTTATATAAGTATAAGTTACTAAAGAAAGAGTTAAGGTATCACGGCACCACACGTATGTGTTGCGGTAGCAGGTTTTGCTTTTATTCTTAAAAATAGGATAATAAAATATAAAAGGCAAAATAAACTTAAACGAAGTCAATATTGGATCCATACATTATACAAAAACGGATTATATCCAGACGTCCAGTCATAATCACCCAGAGTGCGCGCGGCAAAAGACTGAGGCGCCTTTGAGCAAAACAAAAAACTGACACTCGATCGCTCGCCTGCTGCAGTACATGTGCTTTCCTAGGCCTAGGCATGTTTACATTGACCGAGAGTCCTCGCGCGGTATATGCCTCGTAGGGCCTCTCGCTCTGTGTGGTCCCGCCTGTTATCTAACGACGGTCGTCCTCCTGGTGGTCGGAGGTTAAACCAGGCCTGGG
>DWTU01000056.1:0-25433 GCA_018251515.1 Cecropterus confusis | reverse complement strand
TAAATTGGTTTAAAATTCTAACGTCCTTTCGCTATTACGAAAATTATTAAGATTTCCAAAATAAAGAGGTACTTAAACTCTTATGTATATTTTATCTATTTCTTTTTATTACATCTCAACAGCTTTTTTCTTAAATTGTAATTTTCATTGTAACTGCCAATTGTTTTCATTCCTCTGCTACGAAGTCTAGAAGACTGTTTCTTATTTATATTGGTGAGCCCTTGGCGTAATGGTCGATATACGAGCTACCACATACCTAGGGTTGCACATCCCAGTCAGGCTTTTAACAGGGTATTACTTCTTACACATAACGTAAGAAGTAATATACTTTTATGTTACTTGTAAAATTGTCTTAATTTTTATCCATAACAATTCAATATATGGGCGTTTCTCTGTAAACTGGGCAACTCCTTGTTTCAGGCAAATATGTAAAAAATGGTACTAATTAATATATATTTAGTAGATACTATAAAAGATAAACTAAACTACTTCTTCTCAGCGTACAATATCCATTATAATAAGCTTTGTTTGAAAAATATTTTATCGCCTTCAAAAAACAGTACCCTGACATGTCACAACGGCAGTATTATCAACTTAGTCTGAACTTAAAAAAAGGTTGCATTACTACGTGCAACGTAACACAAACGACTTGAAATATGCACGGATGAGGCTAATATAGCGTTCTGTCATATTTTTTTTTAGTTTTCACGAGCATCAGTCCATGGGACTGTCTTTTTACCTGACAGTCGACAGTTCTGTGGTAAGGATTATTTATTTCTTTTTATGCAATTCAAATTCATACTTTACAAAGTTTATGTTTTTATAATAGATAAATACCAATTTCCTCCGTACAAAAAAACAAACACGAATCAATTGTATTTTGTGCTACAATTCAATTACTTCGAATAGTTCCCTGGTGAAAATCCTCTTCCCTTAAGTAGGCAATAGGACTGTTTCTACATTCAGGGGACCGTATTTATGTTATATTTCTCAATATTTAAAGTACTCAGAAAGTTTTTATAACAACCGATGTATTTGTTTTAAAATCTTAATTCATAACCTAGATATTTCAAAATAATAAAAATACGTTTAATTTTATAATAATTCGTGTTTTTCCATTTAAATACACAGTCCCCTGACATGGGCAGCAGTCCCGTCGCGATTTTTTCAGAAAAATCTCAATATTTTCTAAAGTAATAAGAATAATAACGGATCATCCACTTTTTATTACTAAGTAACTTAATATTATACATCCCGAATAATGTAAATTAAATAAATGAGAAAAAAGTGGCCTAGACAAAATCTGACTGTAAGTTACCCAGTTTACAGAAAATTGCCCATATATTTTATAATTATATTTCAAACCTATGATGGAAGGGCTAAGTTCTTATGTTTATATTTGGTGGGGGGAGGGGTAGGTGAGCCTCAGCCCCTTTCCCATGATCCGCAGTGTTTGCTAAAGCAATGACATCATGAATAAATTTGAATAGTAGCTAGCGGAACGCGTGAAAATATAAAATGTTAATTTCGGCAAATTTTTTAAGGCATTGTTTTTTAGAAAATTAAATTCTACTTGTAGTAGGTCATTGACACTTCAAGAATCGTATTAAACGCTTTTCGCAAAAGACCGTCATAAATGCCTACCGTATAATTCATAGACCTGGAAAACTGAAATCGGAAACTAATACGATCCATACAAGTTAAGATTATCCGTAATAGCATTGTTGGGGCTTCTGACCCTTGTCGTAAAGTGCTTTAGGCACGTGAGTTGAAAGCTACAGCACAGACATGACGTATTCACATGAATAACCTAGAGAGGCAGAACACCGCTACGTTTCATTAATAATTTGTATTTAATTTACTGGTTTACTGCATCTTAGAGCAGTGATAACCTTATTGTTACAACATACCATATGAGTTCATGGTTGAATCCCTAGCACGCGTCTTTGATTTTTATGTTAAAACGTTTAGTTGCAGTGCATAGAAAGAAATACAAAGAAATGGACGATCAATTTCCGTCGAAGATAAACGTACAATATGCACGTATAACGTTGATCGTTCTATAGGAATGATTCCTGACTTTTGATTTTGGAATTAGGATATGGATGTAAATACTAAATGTTATATTTTGTTCACAGGTAATAATGGGTGATAGGGCGGCGGCGGAGCGTGCTTGTAAAGATCCAAACCCAATAATCGACGGCAGGAAAGCTAATGTGAACCTTGCCATCCTCGGAGCCAAGCCTAGAGGGAACCTAGCGCCAGGTAACCATTTTTATATAAATAAAACAATTTCTTGCCTACCTTTCTTGCATACCTAAAGAGAAGGGAAATAAATAATATAAATGTATTTGGAAATAACTTAATTAGGATAATGTTCAACCGCGGAGCATAGACACAGAGAGTATAGGCGCAACAGACAGTGCCATATTTCACTATGATCTACAATCATTGATTGATGAAGCTATGGCGACCTTGAAGACTGTCGGATGTCTTATCACCTAATGTCTCTGTTTGAACATGTTACAAAATTGCAACAAGAAATGCTCATTACCCCTTTCTGAACGATGAAGCTCCCCACGTCAATGTATTGAAAACTTAGTGCGCAACTTGGTAACACGAAAGGTTCAAATTACAAAACTGTTTCTCAATCCGGCCCTCACATCAAATCACGTCAACCTAGAGCACACACCAACACATGCATAATGTAGTCAAGTATCAAGGGTGTTTGAATACCATAATCACAAATTCTAGAGCACAATATTTTGGCTGTTCCCTACAAATAATAATTGTAACAAATGATTTAAATACAATGGAATGCAAACTAAAATAAAAATATTATATAATGAGGAAGAGGAGGAGATTGATGTTCGGAATATTATTTGCAGAGTGTAAGGCGGAATCATATATAATTTAACTTATAAAATTGTTACAAAACCGTGAAATGTAGGTACACTAATTCAGTGATTGACGTCAGGTAGGATCACTTAGGATCCTGTTTTAATAAAATTTCTTAACGTACTTTTATGGGCGGCATTGGCTACGAAATATCGGGTAAAATACTATTATAATTTAAGGAGAACGCACGAGTTACAGTCAATAAAAACAAATCGTATACTAAATTCGGATAAATCCATGTGGTTTGCATTCCACGTTGAAAAAACTTTTAATAAGAAACTCGAGGTAAACATACGGCGGCCCATTCTTAGGCATAAGATTTCGTAACAAGATCATTGTTTGTTCTGTAAGGGTAACTGTTTCACAGATCTGGGACCGTTGCTTATCAGCTGTGAGCGTTTTTTGCTTAAGTTCGAAATTTTTTTGTCACCCGTTCTATCTCGACAGTGGCACAAAAAATGTATAATCGTCGCGTGTGACACAATACCCGCTCAGTGGGGGTCAGTATAGCAGGAATCCCTCGGAGCGTACAACGCAGGGAACTTACGAGGGATTAGTATTACACGATCAATATTTTGCTCATACCTTGCATCTGTGAGATGTTCGTTGCACTGTTGCGTAATATTTAAGCTTTTTTGAATATTGGAGCGGATGTTTTTTGGGTGAATATTATTAGTTAGGCATATTTTTATTTTCGAATAGTGTTGCGTAGTTTAGGTTTTTTGTGACGATTATTTTCAATTAGGCAGCATTTTTAAATAGTTTAATATTATTTTAATTTATATGTGTATTTAAGGCATCGTTGAGAATTTTTAACTCCATGCTTGTCATTTACTATTATAGATTTATATAATATTTTAACAATGAATTAGATTTTATTAAATTAATCGTATCAAATAATGAAATCCATAAATTAACTGCTACGTAACTTCCGACAGTTTTAATGTGAGGAGGAGGCGCCGCAGTTAAACCGCATAGTTTACAAGTTTAGAATAGAAAAACTTTATACTATAACTTTTAATATGATTTAAATTTTGTTTCAAGTTTATGAAAAAATCTCATTACCATTAAATCAGTATAATTACTTAGCCAGTTGATTTAATAAACAGTATGAAGCATTGTTTTCTGTAATTTTATTTGCATTGGAAGGCAAAGCTATTGTAATCGATATACGTTTGTATCCAGAATATTATTGTGAAATATCCATTAGTTATTAACCTGTAAATTCGATACGACGTGTCAAGGTTTCTCAAACCTATAGCCCCACGTACCCCCAGTACATTTTCTTTACTTTACTTACTCTTAACTAGTAACATTCCTAAAAATATTAAAACAAAAAACCGGACTGCTTAAAACGACCTTTTTCCTTATAATGACATGTTTAATTTAATGTTTAATATGAGTTTTCGACAAAATATTCAAGTAAAAGTATAGCACAGTATTAGAATATATATATTTAGAATGGTCTATTTACTAGCTTTCATTTGATACCTATGTTGTCGTGATAAATAATAAAAAGTCCCCCCTGCCCTTTTTCCCTCTATTTGCAGGCGCCAATTTTTTTATTTATATAGTCTATGTCACTTTCCAAACTGAGACGATACCAATAATATGTAATAAATCACAATCCGCCAAGCCAATTTTGCTGTAGCGCGTGCCACTGAAATGGACATACATACAAAAATACATACATACGCTCGAAAAACATTGCCCTCCTTCTGACGCAATCGGGTAAAAGTGGCTTTAAATAGAAAGTGTTATACAAGACGTTCCGATTTAGTCCTTAGCAGTAACACGGCTTTTGCCACTTAACATCAGGTGCAACGCATGGTCATTTGTTAATTCTTATTAAATGTATAATCACCGAAATGGTGGCAACTTAATTTTAGTTTAACAAAATTTCGCTGCCATTACGTAAACTTTTTCGTGTATCTCTGAGATTAAGTAGGTACACTCCTTACTTAAGGGTTACGATTACACTTCGAGAAACCGCGTAATTATTGTAATAACAATGAGAATGAACCTATGATTTCTTACACTTGCGAAGTTCTAATATTTTTGTTATGTCCAGGAATAAATCCAGCGAAGATTTTTTATTAGCTACGTTATCAAAATACGAATTTAATTAAAGATAAAGTAGGTTATAGGTAGCGAGGATTGGTTATCACGATACCAATATAAAGTTATTATCGCACGATAAAGTTTTATTTCACGGTTATCTATTGAGTGCGTAACTCACAGGTAAGTGGTATTCCGTGCCGATGCAATGATAATTTATTACTATCACCGATAAATAAATCTTTTTATTTGTTAGTGTTATAATCATTTATACGAGAGGGTGTTAAAAACAAGGTCACGATTTCCTTTTGAGGGTTGGGCTCTTGTCTAGAAAAAGATAATACAAATTACTTGTATTAGGTAAAATAAGACCAAATTAACGAAAATAAAAACTGAAAGGTACTTTGTCACCTCAATTTTCATCTTTTTCCTTTTGCGATGCCACTTCATGTTTTTCGCTACCAAAAGCTCGAATCTCTTCAAAACTAAGACTGACACGCATCGTTGGAAGCCCTTAGTCTGATCTGTGGCTGTGAGTGTTCGTCCATCGATCAGTCATAAGCAACATAGTTGTAGCAGTGTTGTTACTTTGTAACTTCAAAAGAAGAATTATTGTCTTACGAAAAATTTAAGTCTGAAAATTTCGCCAAGTGACTTGTTTCTATAAGTGAAATTGCAGAAGGGGTTTGACAAATTTATTCGTATATTTTGATTTCATAATCGGGGATATACGGGTATGTTGAATCAAGTTAATCATTATATTGAGGCTTGTTATATTAAGGTTACATGCTTATAGCGGCAGACCGCAGATAAAGAAAACACTGAAGCAAAGTACTTAATATACATTTTCAATGAATAAGTGGTTGCAGACAACGTAGTACGTAGATACCGTATGCAAATATTTCAAGCAATTATCAGTCTTTGATCCATAATGATTTTGTAAATCGTTCGCAAATAAAATTCCTTGGCGCCTGTTTTTCCTCGTTAATGCTGAAATAACAAGGCAATGACAGTAAAACTCAAACGGATTGTTTAGGAAATATCACTATACAAACAATTTTACAAATGCGCACTAACATTTTACATTACTTTACATCAGTGTTTATCAAAATTTATATGATCCCGTTAAGATGTGAAAATTTTCAGACTCCTTCCCTCTTCTCCCCTGATTATCTTGTACTACATTGTATTACCAATATCCATACAAAATAGTTATGTACCAATTCAGTACTTAATTACGTACCCACAAATATCATATAGTGAATATTTTTAATGGGAATATATAATAGGATATTTTTACCAAGACTGATGCCCCAATAACTAAATAGAGGTCTTGGGACCCCCTACGTTCTAGCGACTCCCACTTAGAACGTTTTATAAAACACTGCAATAAATTATACGTTTTACACTTCATGACAGCTTGTAACTTGAAATTCAACTTCTCAATCTCAAATGTCTAAAATCCCAGGCACATGTAGGGTATTGCGAAATTTCGTGCGTTTTAGAAATCTAATTAACACTTTAAAAATGAAGGAAAACGTAAAAGAGAACATATGTATATCAGTTTTTTATAAATCTTAAGAACATCCCAAAGGTGTGTCGAGTTTATCAATTCGTCCAAGTACGAGTTGGTAAACTTGGCCGTACCGTGGACTCTCTTCTTAAACTTTCTTACTCAGAAGGGAGACCCGTGCCTAGCAGTGGAACAGTAATTTGACGACTAACATTTAAAATTTTCCGTGCATGTAAGTGCAACGCCGAACACGTTTATTATCTTCAGTCGTATCACATTTACGAAGCCTCATTCCACTTTCCTTCCCACATTACATTTAATGTGTAATACAAGATCATCGTTAACTGATAAACTTATTTATTTTGTGTAAATGAAGCTTCATGTACGAGTATGTTCAACTTTGAAGTTGAGTTAATGACAAGACTTCAGATATTAGCACGGCCATTACTCCGCAGTATTTACATTGAAGAAAAATAAGACGTGCTAAAGGCCCACCTTGAGGGACACCAGTTACAATGAAACAGCAAAAACCATTTTTTTTTTTCGAAATGATACATGGCAGGGCTTTCAAGGCAATGAATATTAGAGCAGACGTATTTAGCATACCTATTTCTGACACAAAGCATTGCGTTTCTGCGTTATAGACTATAACTCATAGATAGTGATATACCTAATACAATACAAATGTAGTCAGAAATGAACACCTTATCTAGTATCTTAAATGAAGTTTAAAAAATGTAAAAGGTGTAATGGGATTCTAGAAATGTATAAAATATGATTATATATATTTTAGGTAGGATACTTGGTTCCATTAAGCCCTTATAGTCTCTTTAATAATTCCATGAATGTTAAGGCATTGAAAGCCTTGATAGTTGATTATCTTAAAGTGTTTTAGAAAGCTCTTCATTCGTTTTCTTATTGTAATTATAGTTATTTTACCTAAACGTTAATTGTAAATATTTATATTTTTTTTCTGAAAAAAAGTCGACTACAGTACTACATTTAAACGTTTGTCGTAACTGCAGGGCTCCGCCTTCTTCGCAGTATTATTACCTGTTACCGTGTTATTAAAGGCCGCGACGTTATCACATTCAAATTGTTTCAAACAAACGTTTGTCGTAACTTAACGTCAGTTTATCACATTCTTATTAATTGTATTGTATTAAAAACAGGTACAATAACTAACATTTGAGCGTAATTATTAAGGAAATCGATTTTTGTATTATTTTAGTTATTTTTGTATTTAACTTGCGACAATAATTTTTATTTCAGCAGTTAGCGTAACAACACAGTACTACTATTCTCGCAATCTTGTTACCTGTTACTGCACTATTTAAGCGACAATAACTTATTTGACCATTTGTCGTAACTTTACTGAGCCGCTTTCCTCGAATTCTTATTACATATCATTGTATTAAAAATAGCGACAATAACTGACATTCGAGCGTTTGTCGTAACAATAAAACGCGGTCCTGGTGACGTGTTTCACACCGTTGTGATTAGGCGGAACCCCGCCGGAAGTCCCTAAACGCTCGGAAACGGAAGCGGTGGTAGGAGGCTTGCTAATTGATTGGGCCCCGCACGCAACCCTTGTAAGCCTTGTAGTAGCTTGTTGAACATAAAATTTCAGCTTCAAAATTGATGTCTTCATGTTCATGCGATACAATTTCAGTTTTAAAGTAGATATAAGAAATTATAAGGCAATTAGAGCAATAGATGTCCGTGACTGATCGACCTGTAGGAAAATCTTTCTGATATTATAAATGCGAAAGTTTGTGAGGATGAATGGCCTGGAATAAACTACTGGTGGGATTACGCTGAAATTTGGTGACTAGATAGTTTATGACCCATAATGTCCAACCGAAGCTCAATTTTTGGCCCAAGCTGATTGTTCGGCCATCGACACAACCTTCGGCTGAAGCCGAAGCTGTAAGTTTAAAAATCAGTTTCAAATTTTAATCAAAAGTGAATAATATAAGAATTTGAAAAACTTTTGTATGTAAATGTTTATGATGATTATATGTAAACAATTTCTAGAGCTTACTACAATTACTTCGTACCTTGTCAGAAATGTTAACATTTCCAAATAATGTGAATGGTAAACACAACTGGCAAAGCATGCCCACTACGGAATGTACGCTTACCTCTGCGCTTTATCATATCAATCGCGATGTAGTACATTCGTTACAGTTTGATCCTTGAAACCTTCGGCTTCGCCCCAAACTTCGGCCCATTTCGGCCAAAGCTGAAGATTTTGCCGAAGCTGTTTTGTTTTGGCTGAAGCTGGCCGAAGCCGAAGCTTCGGTCGGACACTAATGACCTGGTTTAACACATGGGATACTCATTATCGTGGTATGCGCGACCAAAAACGGCGGAGTCGCGGGAATAATCTAGTTAAATTTTCAAATTATGATAATGTATGATTCCTTTTTCTAACTTATGTCAGAAAAAATAGTCCTCCAGGATGGCACAACGTCTGTAACCGATCTGAGTACAGTATCTAATTTTATCGTGGGTTGATTACAGGTGTCCATGAAGGCATTGGGCTTTTGCTATAAGATGGACTGCATGCTTGTTTGCTCATTTCTTCAAAGTCATCATAAGTTTAACATTTTAAAGCATCTGGTATCAGTTTTATACATAATCGATATTTTACTTTGAATAGTTTGAAATGACTTGCTTTTAATTTAATCAACTTATTTTATAAATTAGGTACAGCAAACGAAAGCGCAATCTATTTTGAAATTTACACCCGAATTTAGATGTTAAATGTTTGTTGCTTTCTTAATGTATTAATAATTCTTATATTTGGTACGTAACATTATTATGAAATATATTTAAACTAAAATGAATGTGTATGGAAAGATGCTGCGTAAACTCTCATCTTTAACGAGATCATTTCGATACCTATGATTCCTTAACATGAAACTAAATACCTAATACAAAAACGTGACGTATTGACACGGTAACTACAGAATCAATTCATTTTATAACAACAATACATATATACATGGTGGATAACAATTGGTCTTTACGAGAATTACATGCAAAACTTCCGTGCATACGCAATTGAACTGACGTGTCGTGTTTGATAACCGCAATCAGGACTTGCAAGATTGCAATAGTGGAACAATGATAAACATATTATTTTTAAAATCTTGCAATTATAAATCCTAGTTGTAAAAGATATAGAAGGCGCTTATAACTTCACACAATATCACTATTTAGGCGAATTTCACAACTATATCATTAAATATTCTCTTCCTTTCAGAAAACTTGTGTTGCCAGATAGTGTTAAGGCAGTACGCTACATATAAAATTGTAAAGGAAGATAATTATTAGTCATATTGAATTCCCACT
The DNA here is from genome assembly GCA_018251515.1 of Cecropterus confusis. Taxonomy (NCBI): domain Eukaryota; kingdom Metazoa; phylum Arthropoda; class Insecta; order Lepidoptera; family Hesperiidae; genus Cecropterus; species Cecropterus confusis. The sequence continues at coordinate 15,604 of DWTU01000056.1, read as the reverse complement.
GACTCCCGCTTAAATTCTTGTCTTAAAACCATGTTAAGTCTCACGTTACATTTTATTTAAATGGAACGGGTTCTGTATTTTATAAATCGCATACAGACACTCCCGTGTATTTTATGTCTGACATCCTGTTACATCATTTTACTGACGTACAGAAAAGCGTAGACATAACCGTGATGAATATAACCTGAAGTCTGGGAACTGCAGAAATAAGAACTAAAAAGAGATTTGTATCGGTATTGTTGTCGTTGCTTCGACGTCCTATATTTGCATTGGTAATGGGTCTGACAGAGAATAGGTGAATGATATTGACATTCAGAACAGGACCAACAGCTGATAGTGACGGTTCGAGATGTGTGAAAGCGATGAATGGACCGGGAGACTCGTTACTACTGGAGGTCGGCTCGGTATTGTTCGTGGGTTCGTTGCAAACGGTTGCGAGGGGGCCGGGGAGGGTCAGATCACAATGGGTGCGGGCGCGCATGACGAGCCACCTGGCCGTGGCGTACCGGTCCTGCCATATGCCTCGCTCCCCGTATGCACGAACCGCGGTACGTGCTCCTCAACTGTATCCTACATTTAGCTCTAATGTACCCCTCGCGCTTGGCACTAGATAACAGACATGCCAACTTAATAAAAATATGATCATATTTAAAACCGATCTTCAAAAAGTTTGCATTAAGGAATTTTCTGCAGATGAGCTTTTTGTCTATCAAGGATTTTTTTTACTAATAAGTAAAGTAATTATATTCATTAATATTTACTGGACACTACCAATCTTTTGAGTCATTGGCAGAAAAACAGATCTAACGTATTCTCATAAGATCATTCCTTGAGTAATCTTAAATAACTAAAAGATCTTTATAAATTCTAGCGTGCATTAAATTCATCTAATCAATTTCATCGATGTTATGCTTTCTCAATCCCATGTCATCCAGACAGACCATCAAACAATCGCCTGACTCTTCCATAAATCCCAGACAATAACATACATTAGTGTACTATAATGATTCATATTAGTCTAGTATGTATAGTATTAGTCACATGTATATAGAGCCAAAATTAAATATAAAGCGTACGATGAGCCAATTTGTTGACTAAATCATCAAAGCCAAGATTTCCGAAAATAGCATTAGCGGGGAGAAGACAATAATTATAGGGCTACACGACGATATATGGAACCACGGTTAATGAACAAAAATATATATCAATTTCAAAGCTTTAATTCTTGTCGAAGTTAAAGTGGTTTAGAATAGAATTTACGAACGACATGCAATAGGTAGATAAAAGCATAATTAATTATATTAACACGCAACCAAAATGTAGAATGCTTGTAAGTAATAGTGCGTTCCGACGTCATGGTGTCAATTACAATTGTTTTCTTTAAATGGAATTATAATTATAAGTCCATTACCTACGTGCAAGGTTAAGTAAAAGTGGTATTTGTTGACCGGATGAGCGCGTAATTTCACCTTCGACCTTGGTATTGCCATAAAAACACGTATTCAAATGTTGACTGAATAAAAGAGGAGAAACGATGAAATCAAGTCCGAATTTAAATTTCATCACTCCATCGTTTATGCTTTTAGAAGCGAGATGACTCAAACGGGAGACAGATTGATTCATAAACATGTGATAGGAACGTGATGGACAGGAAAAGAGTTTCAAAGAGCGTTTAAACTCGAGTATCTAGAACCAGCATCGGCATGCCACAGCTCATCACCGATATTATTGTTGGATAAACGCATTACCTAAATCCGTTCCCACCGAGAACCATGTTTAGTCTACCGTTGTTTGTCTTGAGATATTAAGGTTTACGACTGCAGTACATAACGTGTGTTTACCAGACCCTTCATAAATATATCGGCCAGAATTAACCTTTCAAAGACCGTTTAGCGATCACAGCTATGCAATACGTTAAGACCCATTGTGTAAGCTATCTCGTCGAACCGATACTGACGAATCCGTCTCAAAGGATGACCGTTAAAACTAGTCCTGCTTAAAGCCATATTGTGCAACGACGCGTTTTTGGTTACCGTTAAAAGGGTTGCCATTAATGAAAGCGTTATCCACATCCAGCATCCCAACAAAGCACCCAATAAATGTATTCGTCACCTGCCATTGCCCATTCGTTTCGCTACACAATAAGATGCGACGGATAATGTTTTTTTTAATGAAATGTAGGGGATAATAAGCTGCATACATAAGGGCTACGATTTGAATAAACCATTGGAAAATAAATTATTACTAAAGCACTAACGCATTATTAAAAATATATGGAAATGATAAACTTAAGGCAAAATGTAAAAAAAATGATATCTACGATAGATTATATGAGTTGTTGGAATTCGAGCTGATCGAGATTCGATGATTTTGAACATTTTCACGTTATTTTTATGGAAATATATAGGCTGACATTGATGGAGACGTAAATGCTTGTCCGTCTTCGACGCGTGCGCATCTGATATCGAGCCAAAATAAATAAGCGTAAATCTGAGAAGATTCAAGGGAAAATTCATCGATTCGTTGGGAATATAAGAACATTAGCCCTTTTATAAATATTTACACTAAAATAATAATTATCTATCCGTACTAAAATATACTAGTATATTAAAAAAGACACGAAAATATTAACAAACTCAAACAAAGAACTACACGCCAGTCTATTTGTTCAGATGTTTTATTCACACGATTGTAGGTACATGTATTGTATGTGGACGAGAATATGAATTTTGCTTCAATACTACACTGTATATTGTTTATCTTACTTTAACTACTGCGGTACGTAATATTGTAGCCTAGTTTCTAAATACGTGGCTGTACCCACCGACGATTTCAGGCGTGCCGGCGTCGATTATGAAAACATTGTTAAAGTTTTATTATATGGGAGTGTTGATGAGGACCGAACTAGCACTTGTCCAAACATCAGACGACATGTTGAATTATTGAGTGAAGCGGCTACCGCGGTAATCGATTCACGCCTGCTCGTAAAACCACCGAAAACTGACATTCTGAAGAAAACTAAGCGTGTCATTATTGTAAAGATTTTGTGACCATTGGACTATTTACATTTTTATATTCTAAATATTACTTTGAGTAAACTTTAATGAACTTTGTTAGTTTTATTCGTCGTAGTTGTTTACTTTGAACCTCTCTTTGTTGGAGGTTTAAGTGTGTCATTAGGGTACGCTTAATTGTACAGCGAGCCTAAATAAGTCATCTGAGCCGACCCTGTTGCGTTTGCGATTCATGAAATCGTGACGCTAATCTTTTGTATGGAAGCTTATGTCCGAGCTGTTTGCAAGTCATCGTTGATTAATGAAGAGTTTTAGTTTAGCGTTGTGGGTGTTTGCAGAGGGTTTGCCCCTGTGTTTGGCATTGCAGACGGATCGCGTGCGCCGCTGTGCGCCCTTCGCCGGTGCATTACTTATGCATGTGCTTCCTCCCGCCCCCCACGCACTCCCCGCCACTATTTTTATTTCGGCTTTGGGATTTAGACCATGCACCGACGAGCCCCGCACGCGCCGTTCGCCAACCCGATCGATATAAACGTACCGAAAACTACCAAAGCAAGCGCAGCGGGAACTATCCCTTTGTTTGCCCCCCCTAACAATAAAATTATATAATTTTCTATGTACCGCGGTATATGGTCATCTGGTTGAAGCGTCGTTTAATAATAGGGTACGTTTTTTGTAATCGTTTTAAATAGGTATTTTTTTTCTGTTAAATTCTGATCTGTACGACTTGCAAATGGTGAGTTTCGTCTTTCGCGATGTATGCAAAAGTACATAATGTATTTTATGTGGTAGTTATCTAAGCTTGTAAAACTGTCGAATTGGAGGGCGGCGATGAGTTTACCTGATCAATAGTATTGCGCATAGTTATAATTGTATGAAGCGAAGCCATAATGGTCAGCTTACTGAGCCACGCCACGTGATCGTATCTGCCTTTACTGTAATCATGTCTTTATTTCACCGTCGACAACGGAAACACGCAATTACCGCAATTAGGTACAACCAACGCTGCGCCGCAGATTGAATGTGATTTAAACAATAAAATCATATCGGTGAAACCATTACAATGCCATAATTATTATCAAAATTCCACGTTTCGTTGCGCTCACAGATTGATTAAAAGGTTTCTGGCAATATTTAAATTTATGTTGGATGCTGCGTAGCATCTGTAGTGCTTACGACGTTGTTCAGACACAATCAAATCATTTTTCTTATAATGTATAAGTGTTTGTCAGGCTTAGATATAGTGTAAAAACGACATAATTCTCTATGTTTATATAATTATTCCTTTAATTAAAAATGCGGAGGTGCCTTCCTGTTCCGAGTTCATCAACATAATTTCTAAAACGGAAAAGTCTCAATATTTCTAATAGAAACTAGTAGATATAGGACATCAATTTACGACATCGCTACACTAATAACCTCGGAGTTGTTGAACGCGATCCAACTAAATACTAGTATCTTCCGTGTTGTACGGACGCGTGGCATTTGGCCCAAAAATCTTATAATTTGGTGACATGTGACAAGATGGTCGGTCGTCCACACGGCAAAACCCACACATCTAATCTGATTTATTGAACGACCAGAAATGTAATGGCGTAAATTTTAGTATATTGCGGAAAGTTTAATTTACATACGAGTGTTTACGGCAATGGATTTAAAGAACGAAAGCATCCCGAGGTTTAATTAGACCCAAAATTTTCAAAAAAAGTTTTCAAGGTTTGTCTAATTCATATTGGTCAGCGAAGTATAATCTAAATCTTTCACTTTGAGAGAATACTGGTACTTAGCACTATAAGAGTTGATGAAGTTTTAAGTAAAAATGAGGCTTGTGGTTTTTTACATGTCAACGGAAATCGCCCTAGCATCCGTAGGTACAAGTACGCTAAGTGTAAGTAAGGACACTCGAGTCATGCCCTCCTGCAGTTGCACCATGTAATGTGATCCCTAGAGGCTACTTCCGCACGAAGCCCCGCCGTAATCCTCCAATACAGCAGATTACGTTCCTGTCCTACCACGTTGATTATAAACCGATTAATTCAAAGAGAAGTTACTAAAATTATGTGTAATATAAAATGTACTTTAATATAAACAATTTTTACAAGCTCCCGAATGCAGGTACGGTTCCCAGAAATTGAGATGCATTTTGGAAATGAAATAATAAAAAAACCTCGAATTATTTCAAACTTCAAAGCTGTAGTACACCATCTATAAACGGTGTACTCGTATGTTTGATGAAAACAAAAGATTCTATTACTTGTAAAATAATTTAAGCGTTGAGTCTTCATAAATATCCCGATGAAAGGGACAAGATAATTTTTAGATAGTTCTATTCGCTATGGACATTGGATAATACATCAATAATGTTCATTAGCCATTCTTTCATTAAAATTAAACTCGGACCTATCGCCCGTACACCTCAGGAACTTTAATGTAGCTTTCTTCGTGTCTTAATTATTATTTATGTACAACAGCTGGCGAGCAGAGGTTGGTAGAGCGAGGCTGAGTCCGTCCGGCGAACGACGTGGTTATTTATAAAACAGACTTGCGTCTCGTTTTGTCTTCGGTGCGCTCTTTATTTTGTCTAAATATACGCAGTTTTGGGAACGTCGTCGCGGCCGCCTTTACCGCGACACCATAGCTGGCGAAGCGCCAAGCTTCATATTTTCTTTCCAGTTTTCTTTTATTGAAGCCTACAGCGACTTCCTTGGACGCCTCGTTTGAATTGTAGAAACTGATCTATCAAATTTCAAATCCATCGAAGGCTTGTTGTCAGGCGAAACTGGACTTTAACTTGATATTAATGTAGAAATGCATTAATGTTGAAATATCACACTCCACCCGGCAACTAGACCAACATAGAACACATGTGTCTTCCCAAAATAAGTGTCTCAATGACCGGGACTGGCTAATGCAGGAATAATTAATCGCCTCAGTCAAAACTTACTTGTTGGAAATATTTCGCGTCGGATCGACGACTGGCGATTTCGGAGACGACAGCGTTAGATCAAAAGGAAGGTCACCGGACACGCCAAGTCCAGACGCGGCCGTGAGACCAGAGATCATTTTGGTCACATAGATATGGGCCACGACTGGTTTAAATTCTATTCCTGAGCTAGTAAAATTACACGACACATCCGTAATACAATGTGTAACAAAGCTAGTTCTGTACATTCACGCATAGTTTTCTAAGCTTTTACTGCGAAGTTCCGCTTGATTGGGGTGTTTGCTCAAAATTAGCAGTCGTAAACGGTATTTAACGATTATACCGAGATGCGATTCGGCGCTATGTTTTATAACCGTACATCTAGTTTAATCAACATGTAAACTACTGTAATAAAATGCATTCGTTACTCTATGCGATCGTCTACTAAAGAATTGTTATTTAGTCCACTTCATGCAACCCTTGTAATATTCCAGCCGTTGAAGTAGTACAAACCTGCTTAACTAATTTCGAATCAAGAGAAGTTTAACTTCGCGTGATTTCATTTTAGCTTTTCGACAAAATTGCTTGATACGACTTATGTAACTGTTACAAGGAACACGTCAAAGTAGAGTTACTTGTAGATATATAGAAAAAGGGCATTCAAGTTTCATGGAATACCAACGTGTTGTAGAGCGGTAGAGCGGGGTCGTTCATTCCGTTCGCGTCTAAAATCGTATTTCCGTAGAATCCTTACAAGCGACGTTAAGCACCGTCGGTTGAAGTTCGTCGACCCGGAGTCCAGAAGTCTTGAAACGGTGCAAAAACGTTCATAACAAAGCTTTATTTACTTGAAATGGACGCGTGCTGTTTTTCTGGAGAACCTGTGACTAATGCGCGGAATTCTGCGTCATACCCACCTATACGGTTTTTGGACGGTATTGCGCACTGAGCTATATTTGATTTGGTGGGTACATTTATAAATTAGTATTACCCTTTGTGGTTCCACTCCGGAGGCATGACGGCGGCATATATTTCTACCTAACAAAAGCTTTAAGTTGCAGATCTTGTTTGAAGGATGCACTAAGGAAGAGACAATTTTACGAGGCGTTCCAAGTCCTCAGACGTAGCAACACTTTAGGGTCAATTTTATTTAGGGCTCTGATTCTGTCTGTGATTGCCACTTACCATCAGAGAACTGCATGCTCGTTAGCTACTTCCATGACATAAAAAATCGACAATCGATTATGAATAGCCTAACTGGGTCACATGTGGCTCACAAAAGAGCGTACAATCGGGCCGAGGCACAATGGTATTAAAGAGGAAAAAGTTTAATGAATCAGATAAGCTATAGTGGACAGTGTCGACCTCGGCCGTCAAATAGCACGGCATCGATCGAACTGCGGTGGCACATCACGCGCACTCATCGGACACGCAACCTACAACCCTTTGAATTTGAAAGGGACCATCGCTCCCTTCGTATTTTTTCGTTAATGACTATCTATCCGTACTATTCCTTAATTTATCATCGATTTTAACAATTAAGCCACCGCAACTTATATATCTTATTCATAGAAACTTAGGTAGAGCTTCTCGATAGAGAAGAAATAATGTTCATGAAATGTTGTGTATAAGCAACCTGCCAAATATTTTGAAACTTATTTTAGGATATATGACATTTAGATCACTATTGAATGTAGGTACTTATCGTTGCCTAAAAAAGGGTTTTACAAATTGCTTGTAATTAAATGATTTACTTGTAAAATAAATATAAAAAAACCAATAAAAAGTGGTTGCAAAAACGATCACAACAATAACCAAGGAATTAATAAATATATAATGTAGGTTGGATTCTGTGTACAATATAATATTCTACAGTTCTACCTAGTCTGAAATAAATTATGACTTGCAATAAAAGCTTTCGGAAAATTGATTAATCGCTGAAATTAATTACTATTTACTTGAAATGAAGATTAATTAAGTATGACATAGTTTAATGACGCTTGGAGAGAATAATTTCAGCTGTTATTATTTATGCACAAGCGGAAACGTGACGTCCAGAATAAACGAGAAGATATACGAATTCTAACATTATCGTGATTTTCAATTTATCATTTTTCTAAAGTGCATATACTTATGTGACGGAACGCCGGATAATATAATTCCTAAACTTACTACTAAAATAACTTCCACCCTTTTAGGTCGGGTCTTTATAAAGAATTATGTCTTTAACATGGTGTCACATTTTTAAAATAAATTAATTAAATACTCATACAATTCTGTAAATGCAGTTTACTTAGGTACATACATACGATCAGTGCTTATATTGTCCTTGAAATTGACATCCATTGAAAGGGTTAAACGTTTTAAAATCGCGTCGAGTGCCAGAACGTATTGGCAATAGTTTGCGGGGACAATAATTGGCCGCAGCCAGTGACCACACTGGTAGAAGGTCAAACATTATCGCACCAGCCGAACCGCGACACCATCCGGGTCGGCCGGACGTGATCCGTTGTAATAACCGGTGAAATTTCACCATACATAATAACCAAAGCATTTGAGCCCACCAGAGGTCACGCTCCTATGATCATTAGCCATTAATCACTGATTTACGATTCCAACATCACCGACCAAAGTCGTAATAATACATTATTACGACTGTTTGTAGTCGTTTCCCAAATGTGTAGTTACTAGTTACATTGTTTTCAATGTACGCAGCCGGCCACCTGTAACGCGAAATTAGTTCGCAGTAACGTAATGTCGAGTTTGGCCGTCGCAATATCGCCTGGGAGTACGAACCGTCAATCAGTATAGATGTCTCGGCGGGGCATCCGCGTTATGTGCATCCGTGCCAGCGACTGTAAGCCATTTATAGCGAGTGTTTGTCGTCTTCTTGTCAAGAGGCATGTCCCTGGATGCCGGAGCCCGGGCGGGCGGCGAGCGACCGAAATAGACACCGCCTCGCGCGGCTTAACAATGCAATAAAAAGAAATTAACATTTTGACGTTGCCTGCGCTAAGTTGACTCTTGTGTCATTTGGAAGCGGTCCAATCCTCTGGTGATGTATAGTATGTTGTACGTTCGAAATCCTCTCTAGCCACTTCCGTTAAGTGAGACCGAAAATAGCGGCTCTTAAGAGCGTTGATGACGGCAGGATATATTTTTTCTGCCATATCCCTCGACCCGATTTCGTTGTCACCTCGTTTGGTCGAAACGGTGATTAAAAAATAGATTGTTTGTTTCAGGATTTGGGCTTGCGGCTGCTGCGGCGGCGGGCGTTCGCACCGGCTACCCCACCGTGTTACAGTCACCGTACGGGTGAGTGCTGCCCCATCTCATCTTAGTGCATCTGTAACACATCAATGTTCAATGGTTCAACACTTCGATATTTGCCAGCACAAGCGGCTCCGCATGCCGTTCTCGATTGCATCTCACGAGACAAAAATCAGACTAGGCTTCACATTCTTAACATTATTAGTCTATCGAAATAATATATATATGGAAGATCTATACAAATATCCGAGCGAACCGGAGAAGACGTTATTAGTAGGAAACCTTAAAGTTTGCAATCTATGTAGGACGTAGGGGCTGTTCACAATTTAATGTAGGGCTAAATTTACACTGAACTCGAGAAGTGTGATTGTACACAGCGCTGGTAAGTAACATGCACTGCGCGTAGGATAAAGTCGATATGAGTACAGTTGCTGAACTGACTTTTGTCTCGGTAGATGAGGCGAGCGGCGTCTCCGGACGGCTAGCGGCGCGGCGGCCAGCGGACCACACCTAGACTAAATAATCAAACATTTTCACATAGGTATCTATGGCAAGCGTGAGCGTGAGAGTGGATTTTTTTCGTTTTGGGTGTGAATTAGTCGATTGGGTTTTTAATGTTTACGTTTTAAAGCTATACCGGAGCATGGGCGGCGCCGGCGGTGACGTCGAGCGCGCGCGGGCGCCGCCCACCGCCGTCACTATACGCATCGTTCGACACTCAATGTTTTCTTTACTTTATGTTTTATGCCGTGTTCGTGTAAGATTTTTGATTTGAATTGAGTTTTGTTGGTGGTGGATTTCGTTTAATACACTTACTAAGATTCAAGCGTAACCGAAATTCCCTTGCAAGAATGGTCTCCGATCTGTTAATGCTGCCTTCATCGACTCATGACTTATATCGTAATTATCTTTAACTATTTTTATTGATATATATATTTTATTGATACATTCGAATTCTATGAAGTGAAATTGGATATAATGAGAAATATTATTAGGAGCTAAAATATGATAAGAAAAACCTAAATATTAAATTAATAGTTATAACACTTGCTACATTAAATAAAATCAAATGATATTTTATCATTCATGATACGTCGATTTTTCAAAACAAATTTATTTTAAAATGTCATACGGATAATCTGATATGGCATATAAAACCACTGTTTTATAAAATGATTTTTTTTACCTTGACCTGATCGGTAAAACTAGATGTATTGATGGGATCAGTAAAACGTGCCATATAATAATATGATAGGTAAACCTACCTATCTGATGAACATACATCTTGATTAATACAATGTACGTTGAAAATAATGTTTTATTACGAATACAAAAATCAAGGTTACATTTGATTTATACTATACTTTCCTGAAACATACCTATTGCAGGAAAACTATTCGATTACAAAGAATGACCGTCGAAACGTGAATGACTGTTGTAAAGGGATTTCTGTTACGCGAGGCGATGGCCAGCTGGTTGTGTCGTCGAGGCGACGCGGTGTGTATCTGTAAGCGTCCTCTCGACGACAGCTCGCCATCCAATATATTTAACCATGCTGATTAGAATCCGTCTGGCACGTGTCAAAATAGCGTGCTTCCCAATGCCACAGTTACACTCCAACCACCACAATCGATAATTTTATTCGATAAAACTAATGCCCTAGTAAAAACAATCAAGCGAAAGCGTCATTCGATTAATCGCCCTTCGCTTCCATCTTCAATTAAATACAAATGTAGGCACGTAGACGACCTTATTTTTGATTTTACGACCGCGTATGATTTCATTATCAGATCGTTAAAGTAGGAATAAGTGTGCATGTAAGTAAATGTTGTAAGTAAGTATTTAAAACTAAAAGCTGTTTAGGTTTCTAACAGTAATGATAGACGTGATCCTATGTTACACTTAGTTTCCAATTGTCTTTTGTACCTATGTAGATGTGAAAGCTTGTGTGATGTTCCGCCAGTTTTAAAATGCTCTACGCGTGTTTTGTATTACATCTCTGCAGTCCTTCCCTTCTTTAGTCGTTTATGTAACCTGTAACAAAAGGGGTTTCTTAGCGAAATTGTTGAAGGATGTAACCGAGTAGGTAATCTTGGATTGTGGAGCCGCAGACCACAGGTGGGCGTTCTAGTCGGGCGGAGCCTTGAGACGGGCGTGTACCACGCATGCGCCGCGCTCTCGATCTCCTGTACCAAGCTAGTCCACCCTTCCGCGAATGTCACACCTCGATCAGTCCGTCTCTTTTGATGACTATAGGAATAGAAAAAGACGAACGCTCGGAAAATGGCTAAGTCTAAATAGCATGGTCACGGGTCGAGAGCTCTCCGAAAATGCTGATCCAGTGCGCTTTGAAGCGCTCCTCTCGAACAAACTTGACCGCCTGGCGTCATCGCCGGGTGGAAATTAAGCTATGTCGACATTTTTGCTGGCTTTAAGTGTTGTGAAATTGTTAGATCATTAATAAGTGGGTGACACGACTTAATACTTCAGAGAAACATCTGCTTTTAACCGTTGTGATTGCGACTTTTTGTAATGTGCCATTAATAGATATTTAGAAGTAGATAACTTACATCATTTATATATTTCTCGAAAACAAATGTTCTGTCGTGATATTGCGCAAACAGTATTTCGGTAATCCAATTGGTAGAGTCAATCTATCTGAAGACGTTTCCAACGATGTAGGATATTTCTGTCGCGGCGGAGTGGATGTGGCCGTTTCGACATTTTTAATAGTTCTTTTTTAAACGGTCCTGGCAATGACGCACGGCGGCCGTCCGACCACGCCACGACGCTGAAGCCACGATCGCATACTTACAAATCTTACAAATTACGTTTTATCGATGTCTACTAACATAACAAGACTAGAACAAGCTCGTGCCTGTCAAGGCTGCAAATGGGGCTAGGTACTTATAGCGTGTGATGACAGTTTTAAAGTGTTCATTTTGCGATGTGATTACCTTTTCCTACATTTCTAGTTCAAGGAAGATACAATTACGTACTTCGGAAAACTTATAAATCGATCCAAAATTATTTTATTTAAACCTTTCAATTTACAAGATTTGTTGAGACTGAAATATCTTTAATTTGAGTACAAGAATAGGAAAAGAAAAGTGGTCACATCACAAATTGCAGACGTTTGAAAACTATATACTCCTTGACGTCTGTCACCATAAGGCGCTTTCAGACACTCATGGAAGGGTATCATTGGCAGGTTGTCGCCCGGTTACGTGTACGGCGCACCTGGATACATGAGCACCGTGGGCGGGGTGGGCGCGAGCGTGGGCTCTGGGGCCGGCGGTCTGGTCCAGTTGCCGCAACTCCAACACGCTGCCGCGGTTGCCGCAGCCAACCACTTGTACGAGTACCAGGCTGCCGCAGCCCAAGGCGCTGCCGCGTATCAACAGCAGTATGCTGCGGCTGGGTTTGACCCTTACGCCACTGCTGCAGGTTTGTAAACAGCCTTAACTTTTATGTAGTAAACGTATCAGCATCTAAGTAATTATTCGTAATCAATGTATGATGACCTTAGAGTGCAAACAATAAATATATTGGAACTTCCTGAAATTTCTTATGACATATATTAAAAATATTTTGTAATGAGATGCAGTGATGTTATTAATAACAATTAACACTTTAACTTAGGTAACAACCTACCCTTAGAATGTCACTCGCATAATGAAATTTAATAAATGAAAAAGATCTGATTTGACATCGCCAAAAACTGAACGATACGGATACAGGTCCTTTTTTTCCGCGCAGGTATGACCCATTACTAATAACATGTATTGAGTATAATTATGTATTGTATCCTGTTTTGACATATATTATCGTGATGCGCCTAGAAAGTTTTTCGACTACAACTTATTAATACTAAACAAAATTAGTAACCCAATCAAGAAAACCTACTTATCTTTTTGAAATTGCCCGTTCAGAGTTATAGGAACTCAATAAACTTTGCAATTCAATTAGCATCTGTGAATACCGTAAGTTTATTTAACAAACGAAAAAAAGGTATGGCGAGCGTTGAAGAGTTTTAAATTAGTTGAATATTTGTTATTAAGTCCGTCATTGGTTCCAGCAGCAGCGGCCGTGGCGGCGAGCGGCGCGGGCTACGTGTCCCCGTACTACGCGCTGCCGGGCGGCGGCGTACAGGCGCCCATGCTCCCCCCGCTGCCCTACCCGCCCCAGCTGCAGGAGGCACGCATGCAGTAACCCACACGCGTACCGGCTACGTGCACGATATCTGCACTCGATCCTAACCCGCTGTTTAGCTGAACCACGACACATGCCAAAACAAACGTAAATTAACTGAATAAGAAACAGATATCACCATCTGCTGTAGCCGAATAAGCACGAGTTGGGTGAGGTGCGATTCGCACTCGCGGTATTGAATCATGGCAGCCTTTGAAATGTATAAATTATATAGATATCAGAACACGATGTCATTGTTACCAGAGTGAAGCCAAATGATTTAAATGCAACGTCGCGTTAGAACTAAAAGAATCTGCAACAACCAAAAATATTATTGTATGACCAAAGCTATGAGCTTTTACGTTAGAGTTAAGACGCCATGGAGGTACTTAATAATATAACGGGCTGGGTGATGGAGTTAGAACGTTAACTAAGTAAATGTTACGTACGGATTATAAGTACGGTAGATAATATTTATATTAATATTAGTAGGTAAACTTAGCTATGTTAAACAATGTTCTTGCCTCATTTTGTCAACTTCCTAACATCACATTTGTTAATAGTAACTAGAGTAAATAGTACCTTACATATTATGTATACACAGCCGTTGAAAATTACAATGGGAATGAATAACAGGCACAACAAGCAGCTGATACGTGACAATAATCGTAGAAAAGATATTTACTAATAAGAAAAGTATTATATAATACTATTCTGCTAATATAATGTAGGGAAAGAGAAAGAAAAAAGCCATTCTGGCATCTATTTTTCTGGGACAATCAGGCTAGCTCACACTAAAGTTAGTGTAAGTAGATTAATGTAATTTCAGTTTGTGATCTGAAAGGCAATTCAGTTACTTGCATACATCAGGTGGCTAAGTAAACCGCTTTTGAAAATAATCCTATTAACAAGCTGTTTTAAACTATAAAGCAATTATATGACCTATAACCTTTATAAGTCTAACCTTATATTAACTCTTAATAAAAATACACTGCACACTTAAACATGCGTTTGATGTTTGATATTACAAATAATTTTGTGTGAGTACTTCGACATACAATAAAAATTCAATATTGTGTATTAACTGTAAAAGATTATTAAGTTTTACAAATATTATCTTTTACACCAGGTTACTGCGATTGTAATAATATTATTTTTAAAAATCCCACCTTTGTCACTTATAAGCTGTTGCCATTTCCTAAATATCGTTATAACGTTTCGCTTTAGCAGCTTCATAAGTTGAGATAGTTTCTAATTGCAGCTACTTCTTATTCATAATAACAATATATAACATTAAATACCAGTGGTTAAGTTATGATTACACCTTATAATAGAGTATTTAGCTTAATGACAATAAGTCAATCAGGGATCAACACTGTTCAATTATGAGTAAAGTTACGACGGAAAGCGTAAGATTCTTCCTTTTTAAAAGCAAATAAATGTGTATGTCCAGATTTTTTTGTTATATATAGACTGCGACTTATTGTAAAGCGATTGTTATATATGAACGACTTCCCGTTGCCTAAAACATATCAAATACATACCTACTTCTAAACTGGTAAATGAATATTTAGATCTGCGTAAATTTTTCTATGTGGCTTGAATTAAATTATGGGTAAGTTCATGGGACATTTGGACAGTTTTAGTTATAAGACATATTACAATCAGTGACGAATTTTATTGTATTATGTGCTCTCATTTTTGCGAACTGAACAGTATATTTTTAGTTTTTTGTATGGCATAATTCATGACTATAAAAACTGGAGTATTTTTTTTTTTTTCAACTATACTACATAGTAAACGCTGAAGACATTACTTTGGTACGTTTTTGCAATTTAAAGATTCATAGAATTTATTAGTTTGTATTGTTGGTATTTTATGGATGCAAAAATGAGATTACATAATTTGCGATTGCTTTGCTTTCAATTCGACATTGATTAAGATGCTTCGCTATGTAAAACTAGCTATCCTAGGTCCGTGTAACGTGTCCATTTTGCTCAATGGGTCCTTGAGGACTTTGTTTAGCTTAAGGTTAGGAGAGCAATGAAGGGCTTAAATTTAACACTAAAATATAACTTAACTAAATGTACTTACTTACTATGGTATCCGTGTAAAGTAATTATTTTTTGTAATATATAGGCCCTCGTATCCTTAATTTGTTCTCCAAAGCGGTATAGGGTACTTACTAGTTAGAATAATTCAATTC
>DWTU01000055.1:0-25457 GCA_018251515.1 Cecropterus confusis | reverse complement strand
ATTTAGGTATTTTTTTCCGAACTATAATTATACCGAAAAGATTATATCGTTTGAGTAAATTTGGAAAACGGGTGTGTGTTAATTATTGATATAAGCATTTATCTATTACCTATTAGTAATTCGTAATATTGACGTTTTTGCAGGGCGTTTAACTTATATTTTACTCATTCCTCGGCTCCACCCGTTTCGGTTACATTTCCCACGGTATCCCATGCATTAATCCAGATCATACATTATCTGTGTGCCAATTTCAGCGAAATTAGAATAGCAGTTTTTGCGTGAAAGTGAAACAAACATACATACATCACAAAATTTCCCTTTAAAATGTATCCGCTGTATATAGCGGATCACCTTGTTTATTGATATAAATAGAAATTTTGACGACGTACAAAGAAGTTGACATAATTTAAATGAATTAGTACTGCGATATAAACCTTAATAGTATCAATTGACAATTGGCACTGCTTATTTTTTGAATTGTTATTTCTTGTAGGAATAGGCGTAATTTAAAGCTGTATTCCGATAATATATTATCATGTATGAATCGAACTGGTTGTTACGTAGGCTGTCAAGTTGCAAAATAATCTAACTTTGTTTAACGTACAGTACAATATTTTTTTCTCCATATTTTTAAAGTTGATTAAAATATATTCACGTCAATCCTTTATATAATGAATAGGATTCAACCATATTCTTTCCTATTGGCAGCCCTGCACATAACGAGGTGTGTTATTAAATTTACCGCACATTAGTCAAACGGGGAACAGCGAATAAAAAGAGTACCACGTGCAGACAATATAAAGTAGGATTGAAATTTATGTTATAGGTCTGTGTGAAATAAAGTTTTCTGTGACTATTATACGAGTAAATGGCCATTCACAGTTAGGTGACCTCACAGCAACCTTCGCCTTTAGCTCTGGTAAAATTTAAAACGAAACCTTAAACCAAAATACATTCACAGCTGGATATAAAGTTTTGTCAAATAATCCGACCATTTGAACGCGTTTTGTAGAGTGCAATGTTTGTATTTATTGAATGCATAAGTAAGAAATATAAATGTAGAAAGAATACATTAAAGTAAGTACATAACCATTTACGTAACACGAAGCAGCAGTTTTATTTTAGTTTGATATATTAAGCCAAAGAAATAAAACCCGAGGCCCGTAAAGCTTCAGAACGTTATGACTGGCCTTTCTCAAATAAACATTATCGGTTGTTTATAAACGTAACGATGAAATGGCTTTCAGACACTTATCACCTTTAATACACGTAAACCGCTTGTATCTTGACGAAGTCGTTCTAACTTTTTATGTGCAGGTTTCCTTTGAACGGTCAATGGTTTTCTATTTTCATAAAGTTCTACATCCTTCTTTGCTACTTTATTAGCATATACGTATATGTTTCTTTTTTTAATATTTTAAAGGTTTTTATTTGTTATATATAGAACCCAAAACAATAATAAATTATTGTGGGGATCCCTTTCATTTTCTTAATTTCGTTTGTATAAATTTCAACCACTTCTGGAAGAGACTTTCGAACAACTAAAATATATGCGCTCGGAAGACCTGAAACTCATGTATGATTTTAAGTTTAAAATTAGTAGTTACAACAAACAAGTAGTTATAAAACTCGATAAATGTCAGTATTTTGTAATAACATACTACACACTTAGTACTACATATGATGGCCATGGAAATGCAGAGTGACACAAACAAATACCCAGATCCAAAATCTAAATAAATCATTTAGGTATTTATCAGATAACTGTCTGGTGGGATTCAAACCTGGAACCCACTGTGTCTGAACGGTATGATGTCGCGGGTCATCCTAACAAGATTCCCTGTGTGACCAATGGCACGCGATACAATATTTTGGGTACGTCACGTTTTCTTCTACCTGCTTACGAGTTATTTTCAGAGATGAACAACATTATAGACTCGCTTAAAAACCGTGTGACAGATGCCAGTTCAGCATGCATTCTGCTAAAAGTAACCCTAATATCAGTCACATGATCTCCATCAGCAAAATTCACACTTATGTTACTTTCGTTGGAATTATGCGAATTACTGAGACTGCAAAAATTAGGTTTTTTGTAATTAATAAAGACTAAATAAAAAAATGGATGGTTGATATATAGTATTATTTTTCTAATAGTTGCGAAATCAAAATTAATTGACGGCACGTCTATGACCCCATTATACATTTCTCTAGAAAAAATGGCACGTATAGGTGCATATAAATACATATAGGCTCGCCGCCCCTGATTTATACCATTCAATTCCTACCGCAAGCCGCATTATAGATCTTCGTTCCAATAATATAATATTTATGTACGTTTGTTTGACGATTACATTTATAATGGGATGTGTTGTTTGTTTCAGAGACCATGTACAGAGAAACCTTGCCGCTCGTGGTTTGGACGCTATTAGTCACAACATCACAAGTAAGTAATAACTTTCATATTTCACTTATACTATTAGCACAATATTAGGTGTTAATAGATTTGTGCTATATATTAATTATAACATTATGAAATTACATTATATATTTTTTTCTTTTGGTGTTTCATTTTAATATGATTACTTGAATTGTATATATTGTACATAGTTAAGGATAAATAGGTAGGATTTAGTTATAACATTATAAAAGATTATTCCAGTGTTGAGTATTCCGCTAAGTGCACACGTAAATGTTTTTGTCTATTATATAGAATACTTTGAAATAATATAGTCTGATAATTATTATAATACATATTTATATTTTTAAATCAAATACGGTACCTGAACTACTTACAATTCGAAAACTCATAAGTAACCATATGAATATGTTACCATCATTATAAATATAAGGCAATCTTCAACGTGATTGAAGTCATATGTGAAAGCTGGTTCATTTGTATTTAAATAGTAGCCTTCAGCTTATGCCGCGCCAACACAATTGTTTTTATATATGTAGAGTTGATCAATAGTTACTATAGATCTGTTTGAACCACTGAATTAAACTCTAAAAAAAATAATTTTTCATAAAAGTTAAACAATAGCACATTAAGTAGGTACAATGTCTTCAATTTGTATGAGATTTAATTTTTAGCAAGAACGTTCGAAAATAGACAATGGTGAATATTTCAAAATTCGAAAACAGTGCGTTAATTTCCGAGTTAGATGAAAAACACGCTATAGAGGAAAAAGGTTAGGTTTTGTTATTCATCCAATTTTTGATGTTCATCTTTTGACATACCTAGGCTATTGTCATGAGTGCTTACATATTACGTATTATACATCGATAGTTTGAACATAAATAATGAATGTTTTATTTAAATTAAGATATGTGTAACTCATTTTTTTAAATAAATTTTAGCTTTTTTTAGTTCGTTTCCATATACATTTCAAATACACAAAAATGGTGTTTGTAAGGGAATTGAAACGTTGATATCTCGTATTACGTATTTTTGATTTTATTTGATCTTTTTGCATATTGATGTGAAACATATTGATGTGTTTATGTGCGCGTATTGATGTTTCACATCAATACGCGCACATAATCCTGATAGTTACGGTGGCGATCGCCACACCGTATATATATAGCGTCATCTGTTATACATTTTTGGAACTATTAAGTATCGAACAAAGTTAAGCGGGCTGCGGTGTTACTTCGATTTAGTGCGGGGTACTGTTCGTAAATGGCGTTATTTTCATAATGGTATATATTTCGTTCCTGTCGCAATCTTGTCTTTAATGCATATTACTTGAACAACACACAACGAATGCGAACGAATTTTTATTAACACCCTTAAATAAATGAGAATTATCGCATATATTGTATCCGTTGTACTATACGCGTAATTCAAATGAATTTGTATATACAAAGTACAAATGTAGATACTGTTAATGACTAGTAGGCAATGTTTGTTTTAATGCTATAGTAACAGTACTCTATTGGGCTTCCCCCGACGTCAATCATGCGTGACTAGTGTAACCAATAACTTATCTGATCGTAGTCATGTCACCTGCCTTCATTACAATATCTTCTGTTACCAAAGCTATCAAATGATATATGAAGTCCTCTTTAAATGTGTTAGAAGTAATACTATTGATTTATTATTACAAGAACGCGTTTTTGTTCTTAATAATATCATTTGTCTATCGTTACTTAATAGAAACAGTTTCCAAAAATTGACAGATTTTACAAACTATGTTAATTGATTCATTCACAGGTAGCGACGCAAAGCCAGTATGGAATAGGTTTAGGAATAAAACGAGAAGTATTTTTCTTAAATTTAGAAGACGGCTATTTTGGCTGTCAAGTAAACGAATCGACACAAATATTACAATTATATGAATTATCAAAATTATGCGACGGCGTACCGGATTGTTATAAGTCATCTGATGAACTTAGAACAGAGTTAAAATGCACAGGTATGTTAAATTGTTCGTAAAAATATGTAATTATAATGTTACGGATGGTTCACTACAGTGTAATTAACAATTAATTTATATTTTTAGACGATTGTACCAAAGAAGATGGCGCACGTTGTATAAATGGTGCTTGTCTAAACGGAGTGTGCCATTGTAATGATGGGTTCGGCGGCTGTAACTGTCAGGAACCTGGTTTGTAAACTTTTAGTTAATGCTATCATGATCTTGTCCAACTATTCTCTGGTCTTGTTCATAGTGTAAATAGGCATTATTTCTTTACAAGACTAAATAATAATAATTATAATTTTATTTAAAGGATTTAAGGGATTATTAAAGAAGAGGTAACTTTTTTCCAATAAACATAAATCTTTTATAAGTTTCTGCTTTAAAAGGTATAAAGTTATCCTTTTATTAATCAACTGATTTTTCAAATGATCATGTTTTCTTCTCAGATGTAAATGAATGTAAAGATAGGCCATGCGACGTTTTTGCACATTGTACCAACACGGTGGGAAGTTTTCAATGCTCCTGTTTCCCGGGTTACGAAGGCGATGGATTCAGTTGCAGAGGTACTCATTTATTTAATTGTATTGTTTCATGTTTGATTGCCTAATATAGTACATATTTACTGAATTGCGTTATTTAAATTATAGATATAAATGAGTGCGAAGATCCAGCGATAGCTGCACGATGTGTTCAAAACGCTGAGTGTTGCAATCTTCCTGCCCATTTTATTTGCAAGTGCAATCGAGGCTTCGAGGGCGATGGCGAAGAAGAATGCAGAGGTATGTAATGTCGTTTCTTTAAACAAATCATTGTATTGTAAAAAAGCTTTATCCATTACGTCACGTGAGAATTGGGACAAAATAAAATCCGTCGTTTTTCATGCAATTGAAAATTTGAAACTAAATTCAAGTTCCAATTGATTAGTAAAATATGTTGTTTTAGATATTGACGAGTGCCGAAGACCTGGCGCTTGCGGAGTTAATGCCATCTGCCAGAACTATCCTGGAAACTATACGTGTGCGTGTCAAGCCGGCTATACAGGAAATCCCTTTGATGGCGTAAGTATCATTTACAATCCAACGAATACATTTATTCGCATTATAAGTGACGTAGTTAATCTGTCGTTGCCTTTCACTTTAATCTTTAAACTATGGATTTAAATAATGTTTTTAGTGTGTGGACGTCGATGAATGTGCTAACGGCGAGGCGTGTGGACCAGGCGCAACTTGTCGCAATTTAGCTGGTGGCTACGAATGCAGTTGTCCACCAGGCTACGAAGGCGACCCTCGTGTAGGCTGCCTGGATCACAACGAGTGCTCGCGAGTTTCGTGTGCCCGCGGTGCTGTATGCGAAAATATTCCTGGAGGACACCGCTGTGTTTGTTCTCCAGGTTTTACAGGCGACCCCTACTACGACTGTCTTGGTAAGCATTTTAGCTGTTGCAATGGTATATTCGCTCACTTTTAACTAAACTTGCTTTCTGTGGTCTAACGCTTCATGATTAATAACTTTTAATCACACAGTGGCGTGTATTCTCGCTGAATACTACCGCACGTGGATGCGCGGTAGCTTCACGCTTTTTTTAATTCACCCTAACAGTATTTTTTTAAATATTGGAATTTCACAGCGAGATTGTCTTCGGGGCTCTTCTGCGGTCTATTGTTCACTTCGTTAATTCAAATGTCGATATTCTTGAATTTAAGCGCAAATACGTGACCATGTGCGTTTTTTTCCTGTCTTTTCTTTTTCCTCTTATTTTTCATATTTCATCGTTTCTTCAGCAACTTTTCTCAATTGTATGTGTGCCAGTATCTTCTTCTTCGTAGTGGCTGTTGGAGTATCTACTACGTGCGTATGTGCTTATATATTCAAAAGTTAGCGATTATAATAAGATATGAGTTGTTTGTTATACCAGACGTGGATGAATGTAAGAGTAGCGAGCCAGTTTGCGGTGAGCACGCTGTATGCACCAATACAGTAGGCAGCTTCATTTGCACCTGTGAACCCGAATACACGGGAGATGCAAGTGTTACCGGCGGCTGCCATGATATAGACGAGTGTGAATTACTCGAGCGGCCCTGCGGATCTCATGCCATTTGCGAGAATGCTGCTCCAGGATATAACTGTATTTGCCCTCAAGGATATAGAGCTAAACCGGACCCTCACATAGCTTGCGAACAGGTACATAACTTTCGTTACTATTTGTTGAACTATGCATGTTACAATTGTTACTTAATTATATTTTATTACAGATGGATGTAAAAACGTTATGTAAATCAAACTTCGATTGCACTAATAATGCGGAATGTATCGATGAACAGTGCTTTTGTAAGCAAGGGTTTGATGCCAAAGGGTCTGTATGTAATGATATTGACGAATGCAGTACAAGTTCAAAATGTGGAGATAACGCTATATGTGTTAACGCGCCCGGAAGTTTTAGTTGTGAATGTATACATGGATTTATCGGATCACCACCAGAAGTTCCATGCAGAGCACCATGTGAAGATGTTAAATGTGGTGAACATTCTTACTGCAAACCTGATGGTACCGATGCATATTGCGTATGTGACGAAGGTTGGACGTTTGATCCAAATGATATAGCTGCCGGATGTATTGATATCGATGAATGTGATACTACTTTAGGACAAGTTGGGCGGTGTGGCCCAAATGCTCGTTGCAGTAACACATTAGGCAGTTTTACATGCCAGTGCCCTGATGGATATACCGGAGATGCTTTTAAACAATGTTTGGATATAGACGAATGCCAGATAGATAATACTTGTGGAGTTGGAGCCGAATGCATTAACCATGAGGGTTCATTTGCTTGCAAATGTCCCGAAGGAACAATTCCAGATCCAGACGCCAGAATAAGATGTTCAGAAATACTAACTTGCAAATCAGATAATGATTGTCCTGGAAATGCTCTATGTGATCCCCATGCAAAATGTGTTTGCCCAGAACCAAACGTCGGTAATGAATGTCGCCGTAAGTAAACCTTCGTATTTTAAAAAAGCTATTTCTTGTCTTTAAAGTGTTAAAGTATTACTAGTTCATTGATATATATTTATTTCATACTAGCTGTTACCCGTAGCTTCGCTCGTATTTTCAAATTTTTTGACAAACAATCATGACCGCCA
The DNA here is from genome assembly GCA_018251515.1 of Cecropterus confusis. Taxonomy (NCBI): domain Eukaryota; kingdom Metazoa; phylum Arthropoda; class Insecta; order Lepidoptera; family Hesperiidae; genus Cecropterus; species Cecropterus confusis. The sequence continues at coordinate 17,899 of DWTU01000055.1, read as the reverse complement.
ATTTTTTTTTTAATAAAAGTATCCTATATTTATTCTAATAACTCTAAAATATGTATAGAAAGTTTCATGGTAATCGTTTGAATCGTTGGCATAAAAGCGTAACAAACATTCACTTTTATAATATTAGTAGGGATAACTTATTGAATAAATTTTATCGATTTTTTTTATTGCAGATCCATGTGAAACATTACAGTGTGGAAGTAATTCTGAATGTCTACTAAATGAGCAAATAGCCCAATGCCTTTGTAAAAGTGGTTTTACTGGAGACCCAAAATCTCCTAGTGGCTGCCAGGATATCAATGAATGCGATGCAAACCCTTGTGCTCTAGGAGCTGTATGTAAAAATCTACCTGGACAATTCCAATGCGAATGCCCAGGAAGTTTCACCGGAGATCCATATATTGATGGATGTATTGGAAGTAAGAAACCAAATGAATGCAGTAACATTAATCCATGTCCACAAGGTGAACAATGTATTCCCCATGACGGTGAAAATGTTTGCATCTGTTCTCAAGGATTTGCACGAAATATCGAAACTGGTTTATGTGAAGATATAAATGAGTGCACACAACATGGGCGAACTCCTTGCGGCTTGAATGCTATCTGCAAAAATTTACCTGGCAGTTATGAATGTAAATGTCCAACGGAATACGGAGGCAATCCATACCATCTCTGTGAAATATGCAGTGACATAAATTGTCAGTGTCAACCACCATACAAAGTAGTTGATGGAAACTGTGTACTTGCCGGCTGCAGTAAAGATAAAAAATGTGAAAAAGGAGCTGAATGTATAATGATATCCGATGGAGTGAGTTACTGTGCTTGTCCAGCTGGCTACTCACATACTGCTGATGGCACGTGTGAAGATATTAATGAATGTGTTTCTGGACAACCAGCTTGTGGTTTTGGCGCTGAATGTATTAATACACCTGGATCATTTACTTGTAAATGTCCACCTGGCTACGGTCAAGATCCGATTTCTGGGCAATGTAGTTTAAATCAAAAACGTTGTATAAGCGATACAGATTGTTTTGCTAATGAAAAATGTATTCAACCAGGTAAATGTGTATGTCCACCTCCATTCTATTTAGACGTTACAGATGGACAAAAATGTAAAAGTCCTTGTGAAAGGTTCGTTTGTGGCATAAATGCCAAATGTACTCCAAGTGATCCACCAAAATGTATGTGCATGCCTGGATACGAGGGAGATGCCTATACGGGTTGCACCAATAGAAATGAATGCCACAGTGCTCCTTGTGCGTATGGAGCCATATGCCACGATCAAAAAGGCGGCTACCAGTGCGTGTGCCCTCAAAACATGGTCGGCGATCCTTACAAAGGCGGCTGTAAGTGCAAACATTTTTTTTCTTTAAAAACGTCTTGTTGTGATTTTGTTATACTTACATTTCTTTACGCTTCAGGTACTGTCGAAGAAGGACCATCCCAAAAACAATTGTGTAATCAAGACAGTGACTGCCCCAACAATCTTGCGTGTTTAAACCGAGCATGTGTGTCTCCATGTTCTACTGTGTCATGTGGACTTAACGCTTTTTGTGAAGTTGACAATCATGCTGCATGGTGTCGCTGCAACCCTGGATATACAAAGCCAGAAGGAGGAAAGTGCATTTCCGGTAAGAATTTTTAGGTTATTTAAATTTTTTGTGTAAATTTAAAATCGTCTAATTTTAAAAAAAGATACTTAAATACATTATAACTAACAAAATTACAAAAAACACTAGGTACTTAAACTGAAAAGACAAAAATAAGTGCTACAATATACAGACGAAATATGTTGAAATAGTAGTTATAAATTATTTATGGGGGCTGCAGTCGGTGACTTAATAATAGATTTTCTATAATGTTTGTTTTATAATACGATATATTTTTGTAATGGTCTATTTACTAGCTTTCGTTGGATAACTGGATTGGATATTTCATGATAATAAAAAAGAAGTCGTTCCTTTCCCCCCTTTATTTACTATTTACAGGCGACATTTACGAAACTATATAAAAAAAGTATATGTCCCTTTGCAAACGGAGATCATTTGAATGATATGTCATATGTCACAATCAGTAAAGCTGTTTGGGCAGTAACGCGTGCGAAATAAATGGATCATACACACGCTCGCAAAACATTATCCTTTTTCTGACGCAGTCGAGTGAAAAAAGCGTAAAATAAATATTTTGATTTATTGTTTAAGGCTGTGACAATTACTCATGCGCTCTGGCTGCTCAATGCATAATATCGAAAAATGGACCAACTTGTGTTTGCCCTGAAGGGATGGTAGGAAATCCTTTCCCTGGTGGGGCGTGCAGACGAGATGTTTGTGGACCTGGTTTGCCTTGTGAAAACCCACTAACATGCATAGCAGGCCGATGCCGCCAACGCTGCGAGGGTGTAGTTTGTGGTATAGGAGCATCATGCGACGAAAACAGTGGTCGGTGTGTTTGTAACTCATTTTTCGTTGGAAACCCCGATTTGTTATGTATGCCACGTAAGTACATTTCGAAATTGTCGAAAACTTTATAAATGGAATAATTATGTAATTAGCTAGTATAATAATTATATTATTGGTAGTTTTTTTGCGAGGTATTAAACTCATTATATTTATTTCAAGGGAGCGAGATATTAAACTTATTATATTATTTTTGCCTTACCCTTAGTAGGTTATTATTTTTTTTGCTGAATAACCTGGTTAATCTAATAATGTTGCCTTTGTTACAGCTGTTGCTCCTCCAACCTGTGAACCTGGATGCGGTCAAAACGCGCACTGCATTTATGGCCAAATCAATACCTGTAAATGTGACAAAGGCTACACTGGAAATCCTTACTCAAAATGTTTACCACGTAGACAAATAACTTGCGCTACAACGTCATGTGGAGTTAACGCTGTTTGTCAACAAACTAAATCACATGTAGAATGCTTGTGTCCTCCAGGATACATCGGAAATCCAAATTTGCAGTGCATAGATATTGATGAGTGCAGTTCAAGGCCCTGTGCTGAAAATGCAATTTGTATAAACACCCCTGGCAGTTTTAGTTGTATATGCAAAAGCCGATATGTTGGTAATCCGTATGAATTATGTACCCAAATATCAATTGCTAAATGTACTGATGGAAATATTTGCACTTGTTCCCATAATACCACTTGTCCTGATGGATTTGTGTGCGAAAAATCCAGATGTGTGGATACGTGTAAAACCATGATGTGTGGCCCGAAATCCGTGTGTACAGAAGGAAGATGTGTATGTCTTCCCGGCTATATTGGTAATCCCCACGATTTGTCTCAAGGTTGCAGTATTGACAATAAATGCGTCACAGATGGCAATTGTAAAGATTCCGAAATTTGTTTCCAAATAAGTAAATCAACTCGTAAATGCGTAGACTCCTGCAGTAAAATTCAGTGTGGACCTAATTCATTATGTGTTAGTGCTAATCATCAAGCACATTGTATTTGTACTGAAGGTTACGTAGGAAAACCCAGCGATGTTAAATCGGGATGTCATTTACTACGTAAACAGCCTAACGAAGTCGAATGCAATATAAACAGTGATTGTCCTGAATCGCAAATATGTGTTCCAGTGGATGGCTCAACTAACAAATGCCTCGATCTATGTTCCACGATAGCCTGTGGTGCCAACGAAGTTTGTAGAGTCGTAGACAATAGCGCTCGTTGTGATTGCAAAGATGATTTTCTCTGGAATCCTGTTACTTCCGCATGTGAGCAACCATCTACTCCTAACTGCAAAGAAGATCTGGACTGTGATGACAATAGATCTTGTCAAAAAGATGTCCTGGGAGTCAAAAAGTGTATTGATACTTGTTCAGTTTTTACCTGTCCTGAAAACTCAAAATGTGTTACGAAAAGTCATAAAAGCCAATGTGAATGTTCTGATGGTTTTGTAGGTAATCCTAATGACCGTGATGGATGCATAGCTATCAATAAAAATCAATGTACAGATGATGCACAATGCAGAGAAAGCGAAGTATGTAAAAACTTGGGAACATATAAAAAATGTGTACCTGCTTGTCAACAAGTCATCTGCGGTCCAAATGCGTTATGTGTCACAAATAATCATGTTGCTCAATGCCAATGTCCTTCTGGTCCATTTACAGGAAACCCGAATGATTTAGAAAAGGGATGTCAATCTGTACCGTGTATATATAATATAGATTGCTTGCCACACGAGTTATGTAATCGAATGACACATAAATGTATAAATGTATGTAATGAACACTCATGTGGCGATAATGCAGTATGTATACCAGATAACCATAAAAGTACCTGCCAATGTCCAACTGGATATAATCCCGACCCTGTACCAGAAATTGGGTGTAAAAAAGTAGAACTTTGTGATCCAAATCCTTGTCATCCTACGGCTATTTGTGAACCACGTCTTACATCGTATGATTGTCGATGCCCTCCGGGATACATCGGTGATCCCCAGCATGAAGGATGCAGAAAACAAAGCCAGTGCCCCAAAGGAAATTCAGATTGCCCTAAAACAGCTATTTGTGTTGAAGGGAACTGCGTTAATCCCTGTGATAAAGCTTGTGGAATAAATTCATTATGTAAAATAGTAGACAGAAAAGCAATATGTTTATGCCCAGAAGGTTATGAAAGTATACAAGGCAGCAACGGATGTAAAAAGAAACTTATCGCCTGCGCAGATGAATTAGACTGTGGTGGTGATATATGTCATAATGGGCAGTGCTTTACTGCCTGTAAAAATTCAAGCCACTGTGATGCAAATGACGTGTGTATCAAAAATTTCTGTATAACACAGTGTAGTCAGCATACACAATGCAGTATAGGACAAGCTTGCATAGGAGGTCAATGTTTAATTGGTTGTAGAAGCAACCATGATTGTCCTAGTGAAGAAGCGTGTGTTAATAACAAATGTGTAAATCCTTGTCTGGCTACTAGAACCTGTGGACCAAATGCTATTTGTTCCCGAAAAAACCATAATACTGAATGTGAATGTCCACTTGGGTTTGAAGGCACACCAACTGCTCAACAAGGTTGCGTCAGAAAACCATCTTCATGTATAAGAACAGCGGAATGCCCACCCGATCACATGTGTATTGGTTTCTTGTGTCAAGTTCCATGCAAGGATAATACCGGTTGTGCAATAGGTGAAACCTGTAGTGATAATAAATGCCACAAAATATGTCACTCTAGCAGTAATTGTCTTCACGGGGAACATTGTAGCTTAGGAATATGTATACCTGGTTGCAAATCTGATTCGGATTGTCTCAACAATCAGCAATGTAATTCCGGTGTATGCAACTGCTTACCTGGATTCGAATTAATAAATGATGAGTGCAATGACATAGATGAATGCCTTTTTAACCCATGTCACCCATCTGCACAATGTATAAATTCGCTAGGGTCATTTAAATGCATTTGTCCGACTGGAGCTGTCGGTGATCCCTATAAAACTGGATGTTTGCTTCCTAATCAGTGCAGGCGAGACGTTCAATGCGAAGATTCCCTTGCATGTATAAGAGGAAAATGTTCCAATCCCTGTCAAACAAATGCATGCGGTTTAAATGCGATTTGTACTATTACTAAACACAGAGTTACATGCGCCTGTGAGAAAGGTTATCTTGGGAACCCCTTCGATAAAAAAATTGGCTGCTTTAAGGTGGAATGTATTGACGATACGGACTGTGAAAGTGATAAATACTGCAATAGTCGAGTTAACAAATGCTCAGGTACGTTATATTTTTATAAGTTACTTTATTTTTGTGTAGTAATTGATACCGCAAGCTCATTTAAATCTTTTTTACAGATAAATGCGACGATTCTGTTTGCCACGGTGGCAATTGCAAGATTGAAAATCATAAAGAATCTTGCACTTGTCCAATAGGATTCGAGCTAATCAATAATCAATGTGAAGATGTAAATGAATGTTTAAAACATTCGTGCCCACTTAATGCAAAATGTACAAATACTCCTGGTTCATTTTCGTGTAATTGCGTGAATGGAACAATTTTAGATTCAAATACAGGAAATTGTAGAATACCTGGAGAGTGTTTTTCGGACAGTGATTGTACTCAGAAAACGAAATGCTATGAAAACCGTTGCATAAACCCATGTTCTGAGTCACCTTGCGGTGAAAATGCCGTGTGTGTTGTAGATAATCACGATCCTGTCTGCGAATGCTCTCCAGACAGCCAGGGTGACCCTTATAAGAAATGTATTAAATATGAGTGCACAAAAGACACTGATTGTCCGTCAGAAGAGGCATGTGTTAATAATAAATGTAAAGATTCGTGCAGCATTCCTCGTGCTTGCGGAAGAAATGCTAACTGCTTATCCAGAAATCATGTTGGACATTGTTCTTGTTCATCGGGATATACCGGAGACCCAGTGCTTGGATGTGTGCCACTTCAGTATTGTACAGATGATAGCAGATGTTCGTCTGGAACTAAATGCGTAGATAATTTATGTGTCAGTAAGTAACGTTACTTTCTTTGTGAATCTGTAGATAATAATGTTCCAATAAAGATAAGGGACGAAGTACATCTTATACAAGTCATACAATGTGCCAATAAGTATATGTGCTTTATTATTTCACTCCTTTAACATAAATTAATTTGTTTTCTTTTACCTTATTTATTGGGAGATTCTAAGTTTGAAATTACACTTATAACCTATCTGAATAACTTTAAGTATATTTTTATTTGTAATAATTATTTTTAATAATAATACTCATGGTTTTTTAGGTTTATGTAAAAATTCAAGAGAATGTTTAAGTGATCAAATATGTATTCAAGATACGTGTAGGCTAACATGCAATTCCAATGATACTTGTCCAGATTCATATTTTTGTTCGAATAGAATATGCATAAAAGAATTTCAGTGCAATACGAACGAGGACTGTTTAGATGACGAAGAATGTTCAACAGGAAAAAATGGAATCCCACAATGTACTAAGCTATGTGATTATCACCCATGTGGCCGAAACGCAGTTTGTATTAGTAAATCTCATCAACCAATATGCTCATGTAAGGATGGATTCTTCGGAGATCCGCTACAGGGCTGTAAAAAGAAGGAATGTGATGAAGATGATGACTGTACAGAGGACAAGTTTTGTGAGCAGAATATGTGCAAAATAGCATGTTTAGCCCAAAATGATTGTGGTGATAATACGATTTGCTCATCTGAAAAGCATAAACATGTATGCTATTGTCAACCTGGTTATACTGGGGACCCGAAAACAGGGTGCAAAGAAATAAACTGGTGTGAGAGCAACCCTTGTGGAAATGGAGCTGAATGCAAAAATATCAGAAACAAAGCTATCTGCGCATGTCCACCAGAAACTGTAGGAAATCCATACGACGAAGGATGTCATAAAGCTCCAGAATGTAGATTTAATAGAGATTGTCCAGCTGTAGCACGTTGTACTGTAATTGATGGTGTAAGAAAGTGCACAGGTGACTATAATAATCATAAATTAAACGTACATTTGGCAAACATTGATAAGATTTTTGGAAATAAAATTTAGAAAATATGATTTGATTTTTTTACTATCCACTAATATTTGAATTTTGAATATTTTAAAATGACCTTCTTTTCAGATGCGTGCGAAAATTATAAATGTGGACCTAACGCTGAATGTGTAGCGGCAAGGCATTCTGGTCAATGTAAATGTAAACCAGGATACGTTGGTAATGCTATGAGTGAAAAAGGATGTCGTCTACGAGAAGTGACGTGTAAAAGCAAAACAGACTGCCAAGAAGAACAATATTGTCGCAAAGGAATATGTCAAGGTAAAAAAAACTGTTTTCATAACATTTAAGACATCAGTTTTTAAGAGTTAACTAATTATTAATTATTAATCATTTTAGGATTGTGTCTTGTCGACGAAGAATGTGATTCTAAGGAAAAATGTATAAACGGCCAGTGTACAGATCCTTGTGAGTTAGAAAAGGCGTGTGGATTAAATGCATTATGTAAATCAGAAAATCACGTTGTGATATGTAGTTGCCCTTATAGCTTTACTGGAAATCAGGACGTAGAGTGTGTAAGAAGTAAGTATTTACGAGCCATTTTACCGGATACATACAATATGATTTGCGATCTTTTGATGATCAATAAACAATTAATGTTATTTTATAGTTCCGAGATTATGTGGAGCTGCTGGGGAATGTGAAGAGGGCCACACTTGTCAAAATTCTATGTGTGTGCCTCGTTGCAATGCAGACGAAGAATGCGCTACAAATGAAAGATGTTCGAAAGGCGTCTGTTTGTGTATGTATTTCATATATATATATGTATCAAACTGTACAAGTACATAAACGTAAAGTCGTATCTTAATAAATATATTTTTTCCTTTTTTTAGTGACTTGTCGTGTAGATAACGATTGCTTCCTTGGACATATATGTTTGTCAAACAGCTGCCAATTCGGTTGTAGGCAAGATGATGATTGTGGACCGGAAGAATTATGCAAGAACAACTATTGCCAAAACTCATGCGCTAGTGACATTAGCCCTTGCGGACCAAATGCATTGTGTTCAGTAGTAGATCGTAAAGCAATGTGTTCATGTATAGACGGTTTGATACCAAATCCAACACCTAATGTCGGATGTGTTCGTGCACCTTCTCTCAACTGTCGCATGCATACAGATTGTGCTAATGGGTGGAGATGTGAAGACGATCGGTGTAGACCAGCATGTGGGCTTGAAGGAACAGAGTGTTTGCAAGGTGAACGTTGTGATTCAGGAGTATGCCGATATGCCTGCACTTCAGACGAGCATTGCTCTGATGATGAAGTATGTGACGGGAGAGTATGTATCACGGGATGTAGGTCGAACTCTCATTGTTCTAATCAGCTCGCCTGCATATCAGGGCAATGTGTCGATCCGTGTACAGAACCTGCTGCTTGTGGAGCCAACGCCTTATGCTCAACAAAAGATCACCAATCAGTATGTATTTGCCCGAAAGCCCTTGTTGGTGATCCGAAATCAGTATGTAGACGAGTCACATCACTCTGTGATGCAAACAAAAGTTGTCCCGAGGGCTTTACTTGTTATGGAGACTCTTGTTATCCAACCTGTCGAAGGTATGTGCAAATTTTAAATGCAAAAAATATATCACACCAAATCATAATAAAAATATTATTATTATTAAAAAGTATTATTTTTTATTTTTTCCAGTGACGTTGTATGCTTATCAAATGAAAAATGTATTCGCGGGATATGTAGAGTTGTATGTAATAGCGATGATATGTGCAACGAGGGGCACATTTGTGAGAACAGAATTTGCAAGCAAGGCTGTCGCGATGATAATGCGTGCGAAAGTACCCAGGCGTGTTTAAATGGACAATGTAAAGGTAAGAATTAGATATTTGGATAAAAAGATATTACGTACAAATAGACACCCATTTTTTAAATTTAACTGTGAATGATTTGTGTACAGATCCCTGTAAGGATGGTTCAAGTTGCGGTATCTGCTCCGAATGCTCGGTATTAAATCATCGCGCCCAATGCAGCTGTTCTGGTAACTACACAGGCAATCCGCTCGTGGAATGTAAGAAAAAGAACTTGCAGTGTGATGGTTTCTGTCCATGTGATGAAAGTGGATACTGCATTTCACTCTGTGAAGACAATAATGACTGCAATTGTGGCGAGAAATGTGTTAATGGTGGTTGTAGAAGACAGTGTTCTGCCAGAAATAAGTGCCCTGAAAGACAAATATGTATGCACGGAACATGTGCCCCCGGTTGTAATAATAACAGAGATTGTGGTGATGATATGCTTTGCTCTTCTAAATTGTGCATACCATCGTGCCGAGACAGCTCTTGCGGGAAGAATGCTCTCTGTTTGGCGACACGTCATAGAGCCGTTTGTAGTTGTCCGAGTGGTTTCTCAGGAGATCCTGCTAAAGAATGCAAACCATACGAATGCTTAAAAGATGAAGACTGTACACTCGACGAAGAATGTAATACAGAGGGTAAATGTAAAAATGTTTGTCTCGGCGCTTGCGGTATAAATGCCATTTGTAGATCGGTTAATAGAAGTCCACAATGTGCGTGTCCTCCAAATTATATAGGAAACCCGAAAATTGAATGTTCTAAACCCGCTGCCGGCAGTTGTTTGCGCAATCCTTGTGGTATCAATGCTCGTTGTCGAGATCTTGACGACGGAAGTTATGAGTGCACTTGTCCACCAGGATGTGCAGGAAATCCTCAAAGACAATGTTTCTGTGGCACGATGACTCCATGCGCTCGTAAAACTTGTGGCACTAATGCTCTATGTGTTGTTGGATCGAATGGAGAGCCGCATTGTTATTGTCCACGCAATTATCCAAACGGCGACCCTAACATAGAATGTAAGTAATAATTACTGATAATAACGGTGAATAATGTTAGTAGGGGGGTCTTATTAAATTGTTTTAATTGTATTTTATACAGTGATTTAAATCAAAACACACTTTATTGCAGGCGCTCATGAACGTAGTGTAGTTGATTGTCGAACCACTGGATGTGGTGTAAATGGAGAGTGTTTAAGAGAAGGTGCCGAATTTGTGTGCCGTTGTATTCCTGGGACAGAAGGACAAGCAGATATAGAATGTCACACCAGTAAGTAAAATTTGATTAATTCATCATTATGTCTGACACATGTAAAAATGCACGAGAAAAGATCTCATACATAATTTTTCACAAGTATTTGAAAATTCCAAGATGTTATAATTAATCGGTCGTTACTTCAGAGCTATAAATATATTTTCTCACGTCTTATATAAAAGAATGTCACTTCCTGTATATACATTGTAAAGCAATGTACAGTAACTGATTACAATAATAAAAATGGCAAAGGATCTTTTTCACGATAATTGAATTGTAAAAAATATGTAGATTCTCACAATTTTAACATGTTGCGTAAGAGTACAAAAATGTTATGAATTCATTAATTATGTGCGTAACGTTTTTGTACTTTGAAATATAAATATTGACTTTAGTGGAAGCATTCTCACTGTTCGTGCTTGAATACAGTCAGTAACATTTTGTTCGGCTTCATGTACATATCGCTTGTATTATAATATACCGTTATATATCTCTGGTCATAAACTATCAGTTTCAAAAAGCATGCACTGTCTCGTGAGAAAGTTTCCTCTTCGGGGCTGAAGGTACAGCTCTTTCGACTCTGCTTTCTTCTTTCACCTCTTCCTAGGTATCGAATGCACGAGTGACAAGGATTGTCCTGTAGACAAAGCGTGTTTGAGCTTGCACTGTGTCGACCCTTGCACGGTGCGCGGCGTATGCGGCGAGGATGCCCTCTGCGTGTCCGTGATGCACCGTGCCCAGTGCTCTTGTCCGCAATGCTACGTGGGCCAGCCCCGACTCTCTTGCCGGCTCGATCCCACGTGTAAACCAACGGCTGACGCGAATATAACATTCACTTGTTCCGATATTAAGCCTTGCCCTTCCAAGCTAGCATGTGACCTTAGCACAAATCAGTGCCGTAACCCTTGCGTAGGTTACCAGAATTGTCGGCGAAATCAAAAATGTGAAGTGAGAGATCACACACCTGTTTGTGTATGTCGAAATGGATTTGCACTCAATGAGAAAGGTGAATTGACGTGCGCGCCGGAACACGCAGAATGTGTTAGAGATGAACAATGTCCGTCCAATGCGATTTGCCGTAACTCGAAATGCGTAAATCCTTGTTTAGCTTCGAGAGAACCTATGTGTCCCAAAGGAAAGCAATGTGAGGTAGTAGAACATCGTGTAATGTGCGTCTGTGTCGAAGACTGTCATCCCACTGTGTCGATATGTTTGAGAGATAATGGATGCCCACAGAATTTAGCGTGTAGAGATTTTCAATGCAAAGACCCTTGTAAGGGAGCATGTGGCGAGGCACCATGTTCTGTAGAAGATCATCATCCTGTATGCAAGTTTTGTCCTAGTGGATTTATACATGACGAAAAACATGGCTGCATTAAAGGTAATTTTGCCGTTAACAAAACAAAATAAAATTGAATATACCATTCACTAGAATACATTATGGTCGTCTTGAATAAGTCTTAATATTTTTCTTCATATTGCAGGAAATGATATTTTCTACTTTATGACTTCATGCGGCTCTCTTCTTGTTTCTTTCTTGTTTTCTAGCATGTTCACATATTTTTTTCCACAGTTTGAACTTCTTCTAGAACAGGTAGTTTACGCATGGTATTTCTTATATGTGTACATAATTCATTTACATTTTAATCATTTTGGTGGCTGCTGCGCCGGGGCTATTTACTTCTAACGCATTTAACGCTTATACATGACATGACAATGCAACAAAACTGCCACGAGACAGAGTTTGCAACGTTTTATCTTAATGCCTTTATACCCGTACTGTATTAATAATAATAATATTGTGTTCGGTCTGTATGTATACATAATTATATGTGTGATTGTTGTAGCACGATATTGCCGAAAATTTGTAGTTATGCCTTTATTTTATATTCTTATATGTTTATCTAAAATATAATAGTAGTAAATTGTATTAAATGCACGAGTGAAGAAAACTAGAAACTTTTTTGCTTGTCCACTTTTACTTCTACTGAAATCAGTTCTATTAGAATCATGCAACATACTATATGCGTATATGAAGATACGCAATATATATTATCTTCAGTTGTAAAATCACTGGTCATTTTTGAAATTACATGTTTATATTACAATGATATTTTTAGATTTTTAATATAAACTAACATATTTTGTTGGATGTGTCAGCATTAGACTGCACTGCACACGAGCAGTGCGCGGCGACGCTGGCGTGCGTGAGCGGGGCTTGCTTGGACCCGTGCGCAAAGGGAGGTCCTTGCGCAGTCGGCCAGGCTTGCACTGTCCTCAACCATCAACCAGTTTGCTCTAAAGGTTCGTGTTCTAGGGGTCACTTACAAACATAAAAGCTAACTAATTGAAAGAAATTTATATTATTTTGCAATTTTAGTAGTAACAGATATAAATGTAACTCGATAGAAATATATTATTGGCTGCATTTTTTATGAACTTATTTCGACATATTGGTAATGCCTTATAGAGGTAGGCGAGTGATAATCAGAATAATGAATAATTGTTACTTAGGACTTCAATGCGACTATTAATTCCTATATGTTTTTTTCAATTGCCCAGTATGTCAATGCCAAACGTCGGCGGATTGCGCAAGATATCCCAATACACAATGCGATGGATGCGCCTGTGTACAGGGTAAGTTCCAATGTAAACATAAATATAGTGGCATCACCACACCATATTCACGTAGCTATTTAAAGCTTGGTTCGAAAAAAACATTGATTCCTTAATATTAATTTCGTAAAAAAATTAAGTTTATTTTAATTTATAATTATAGAATTTTTCATTACCGTTTTTTTTTCATATATTTTGGTCTATAATCGTATTTACTATGATTTAAGATTTTTTGCTTTGTTTTTGAGATATAATATATATTTTTGTCATTAGATACAATTAAATTTGTAGTTTCACTTTAACTATGTTGAAGATGGAATATCTAAATTTAATTTAATCACTTTCCTTACCCAGGTGGTAAACCTGCAACTAATTGCGCACACTGCCGACCCGGAGTCCCCTGCGATCCATTTTCTGGAGCATGCATGGAAAGTGAGTAATGCACAACGTATTTATTTTCGCTGGTTAATATTATATACCTAATAATATAATCAATTTTAACTTTGCTAATTTATTAAACTACCTACTGTGTTTATCTAGACAACGAGAAATGAAGATAAACCACGGTATTGGTTACACTGTTCTCTGTATTTATAATATATTTCTACATTTGACGTACTGTAGACTCCTACTTTATTGCTAGGAAGTCTACATCTTATTTTATGTGAATAGCAAAACTAACTCCAATTGAACTGGTTGTTGCTATAATTTTAGCGTACCATTTTGTCCGATAAAACGCCACAAAGTACTGGTTATTATTAATTCGGCAGACCCGACAGACAAGTGAATTCGATTATTGTGTAGAACTTGTATCGAGATGTTTGTATTATAACTTTTTTTCTTTAGTAGTAAACGGTTCAGGCTGGGCAAACGTGTTTTGAGCTTAATCACTACATTATAGCTCAAAAAGGTCAAAACATTTCACGTATTGGTTTGCTTTTAAATATTTGCTCTTGCATGCATCTATTTATATTCTATGTACGTACTTCCTCTAAGAGATTACATGCATGATCTCTTACCCTTACTTCGAATATTTCTCTTTCTTTTTCAACACTTTAATTTACTTTTCTTGGGTAATATTATTGTTCAGGGTATTTAAATTACTGCATGAGTTTAAATATATTTATATTTTAATAGAGAAAATTAATAATTGTCATTTAAGATTTTAATGTTATAATTTATTAACTATTATATTATTGCATTCTTATTAACAGATGAAGAAACTAAAAGCATTTCACTAACCGAAACATACTCCAATACTATGACGACTGACTCTACACCATTTACAGACATTGAAAACTATACTAACTATGACAAGTTTGTTACGCCTACAACAATACCTAGTATCAGTGATACAACTATTTATATAACTGAAGGTGAAAAAACAACACCTAATTTAGGGAACACTGATGATTTAGGCAATAAAATTGACAGCAAAATATATCAAAGTACCGAAACATTACAAGGTTCAACTTTATCTGGCGAAACTAGTGCTTATGAAACTGTAACGAGTAGTTCAATAACCACAAGTAATATCACCGAAGTGACTGAAGGTAATTCATTGGATATAAATGAAAACAAAGTGCCAACATTAGTTTCATATGAACTCATACCGAGCAGTAGCACAATACATTCTGAAAGTACTATTAAGCCTATTCCAAAACGAACAGAAACAAGTGGTTCACAAAAACAAGTTAATGATAATAAGAGTGTTAAAACAGCTGAAAATCAAAGAAAAATGCATAATAATTATTCAGGTATATATCTACCAAGTGATGCAGAAAAAAATGATAAAACACATCCAAAGTTTTCTTCATTTGATAATCGAACCACTACTATTACGACTGAGAGTCACTTGAATCCAGATTTGATGATTGACAATTCCACGGAAAAGACGCAGTATACAAAAACAGTCGAAATAACTACAAAACTTTTTGAAACTAGCAGCAATGAAGACGATGTTACATATTACACAAAATCAACTGAGGGAACAATAAAAGAATTACATACTACGAGATTAGGAACTGATTTAGATATTTCTGATTACACAAACACTAAAATGTTACAATCAACTTTAAGTACTCAGGCGGATTCAAACACACACGCAACGAGTAAATCGAATACAGATGAATCAAATTACATAACAATCTCGGATATAACTACAAAATTACCAGAAACCAGAATTTACACTTCAGAAGCATATACAACAGATAAAACGAAGAGCATATTTGAAGAACATCCTGAAAATACAGAATACACAAAAATGTCGCATACAACGCCTAACTACATAA
This sequence comes from Cecropterus confusis, assembly GCA_018251515.1. Taxonomy (NCBI): domain Eukaryota; kingdom Metazoa; phylum Arthropoda; class Insecta; order Lepidoptera; family Hesperiidae; genus Cecropterus; species Cecropterus confusis. Next base: position 2,416 of record DWTU01000055.1, on the reverse strand, counting down.
GTTACGCTAGTACTGAAATTAACGTAAACCCTGACATAGAAGAAAATACAAAAATACCAGAGTCCACGACTGCCTATACTGAAATAGAATTTACAACAGTACCAGCCTATACGCATCAAAATTTGATATTTAATAAATCACCAAGCACAGAACAAACAATATCAGTGCAAGAAATGACGAAAGATTCAATTACTACCGAATTTACGCCAGTAGTTACCACAAACGTATATGGAGAAAGTCTTGCATACACATTGATACCCGAAATGTCATCTACTTCGACGAATAAGGCAAAATTATCTACACATACTATGGATGATAACACAATAAGCACTGAAAATGGACTTATTTCACACAGTAAAAGTACTATAAAAGACATGTACGCGCAAAAATCCGACTACATGACAACATCTGTTAAAATTGATGATCAATCAACCACTGAAGCCCCTGAAATGAATGTTTATACAGACTTAGTTGATAATATTAGTACACACAGTCCAGATTATACAAATGATGTAGATGTTGTAAAGGTTTCTACTGATAAAAATAAAGAAGAAACAACGGAACTCACCGAAGAAATGACTAAATCAGATATGCTTACGACAAGAAATGGTGAAATAAATTATTCAGAGTACACGCCAATAACTGAGGCAACTACGGCATTCTCTGGAAGCAGTTCATTAACAAATACTGATAGTTTAATGATAATAACTGAAAAAAAATATGTGTCAGATAGATATGATGATAATTATACGGAAAAAATAGGCTTAAAAACCACATTTGAAGCAAATGTTAGTGATGCCAGTATTACAACTAATTCGGATATTGACTTGATAGATAATCTTACCACAAAAAGGACAGAACATGCAAGTACAGTAGAATTTTTATCAAAGTCTACTGAATTTGATACTAAAGCTGATATCGAAAATGTAACTTACAATATCGAGTTAACTGAAATAGCAAAAGAAACAGAATCTACTTCAGTCCAAACGATGGTCACGAATGACTTAAATATAAAAGAAATAGGATACGAAACTACTGAGATATTATCAGGCTCTGGAACTATTGAAATGACTTCTGAGAAAGATGTGACAACTGGTAGTGTACGAGATACTTGGGGATTGACAGAAACTACACCTCATAAGGATAGTAAGGATAAATATGAAGGAATGTCGACTTATCGTGCGTCAACTAACAACGACATTTCCAACGAATATTCAACCACTGAACAAACCAAATATACGGAAAGGAGGGACGTGACAAAGGGACTTGACGACACTAGCACAGAATATACAACTATAGTAGGTAAAACATTTTATAGTGAAAACCCTTTAACTAACGAGGATAATGTGAATACAGAGGTAACAGATAATGAAAGGGACAAATTTACGTTACCAGCTGAAACAACAACAACATCTACAGAAAGGATTTACGTTTCAACATATGACACAACTAGAGCAGAAAATACTTTTTCTGTAGAGGAAGTGAGTACTGAAAATGAGTCTAAGTTTAATAATGATGACAAGATTGACTCCCAAACAAATAAAATAGATATAAAGTACGCAACTACAACAGAGATGTCAGACAATAATTTAATCAGAACGACTACTGATTTTAATTTAATTACGGACGTGCTAAATAATGATAATACAAATAACCAAGACTATACAAAAGTTACTGAAACGTCTTTGGAAAGTAAAAAATATACAAGTTCTGATGATTCAACATATGACACTGAGTCTACTGTTAGTGTTTTGCTTGAAAATACAAAAGGTGTATCTAAGAACATTGAAACAACAAGCACAGAATATTCAACTATGCCTACTTCGTTGAATACAACAACTAGTAATATTAATACTGTTACGAATAACATTGGCATAAGTACACATTCGACAAATAATGTTATGGAGACAAAATCTTTCGAAAGTAGTACATATAAGAATACCGTTTCAACCCGTGATATTGAAAAGTCAACTGATAATCTAAGGATTACGGAAATACCAACAACTATTAAAGAAGAAAATCTAGATAAAGAAGACTCTGTAAAAGATTTCATTACAAAAACAACAGAACGTTTATCGACATCTGAATTAACTGATAATTATGATAGCATTGTAACAACTGAAAACGAGTTAGATTCTGGTTTTTCGTATAGTGCTGACACTACGGTCCCAAGATATACAAAGTTAAGTACAATCCTACCTGCTAGCACTCAATACATTGGTACAATAGACACTAATTATAAAATAAAGTCGGTAACATCAACGGAAATTGATAATTTTGGAGGTACATTTACAACTGATGTTAATTTAGTTGATGAAAAGGAATCCAAAACCAAAGGTCCCGAGTATTCTAAAGAATCAACAATTCGTGGTGAAACTAGTTACACTGATATAAACCTCCCAACGTTCGAGTCTAC
>DWTU01000054.1:0-25504 GCA_018251515.1 Cecropterus confusis | reverse complement strand
AATGTATTTAGATAACTCCTTCTTAAATACATTTAATGATTCTACATTTTTTATACATAAAGGTTATCTATTAACATAAAGGTAATCTATTATTCATTCATCGATTCATAATTAATTATTATTTATATATAATTATATTTTATAAAAAGTGTTTGTATGCAATTCACATACGGGGGAAATGAAACTTTACACTAATAATCATCAAATATTTCTGAGAATAACAGTATTAAGAATTATGCTCTTTCAGACATCGATTAAGTAATGGCTCATAATCGGATATCTTATGTCGCATAATATACCAAACTTATACGAGCTACGAAGTAAAATCCTAAGCGTGATTAAGAAAGAGGTACAGCGCCATCTAGTTGTAGTTTAATTCCATCGACTTTCAAGTTACAACGATTTTAAAGGAGTTTCACGTCGGAAATATTTAATTGCGACAATGTTTGTACAATCCTGCTGACAGATTAAAAACTGTACTTTTAGAAATAACTTACCAGGTCCAGGGAGTGCAGGCATAGCAAATGCTGGAGGTGGCATCACAGTGTTATCCTTCTCATGTATAATTCTACCACCTCTCTTAGAAGTCTTCTCTACTTGTAAAGCTACTGACATGCCTTGTTCCTTTTTACCTAAACCTTGACCTTCCTGAAAGCACATTTTTGTTACTTTAAACTAATTTCTTGTACTTTTTTACTTAAGTATAATACGCAAATACAACCTAAACAGGATTTTGGGCAATGTAAACAAGAAATACAAAGATTTATTACAATATTAACCTAATTCTTAAATCAAAATTTTTACTAACCTTTAATCAATATGGGAAAGTATATAAGCGCACGAATTTCAACTAACAATTATTAAAGAAACTATACGATAGACTGACAAAAGTCTGTAGTTTACAAAGGCTCTTAAACTATACATACATATCTAACTTTTATAAGTTGACAAAATAAAAATTTCCAAAAAACATTAAACATCTTCCATTTTAAAATTAATATTTGATTAAACTCAACTAATAATATTCGTAAAAAAGACATCCCCCTATCTTACCTTAAAGCCATACTTTGCCATAATTTTAGCAGCTATTGAACTGGTACTATAGCCACCAATGGAAAATCCAGCAGATGGTGTAGTTGGTACCGGTGGTGGGGGTGGCGGTGATGCTGTTTCAGTTGTGAGTGATGGTGGCGGAGCAATGGCAACGCCAGTTGTGCGTTTCGTGATCTCCTCTGCCTCCTCCTCTTCAGGTTGCTGAAGAAAATCATGGTCTGTTTTTACATACAACTCATCTTTACCAAAGATATAATAAAATTGACATGTTTTCTTATAAATATTTACCAAAGCAATCTTGTCTTATTTTTAGAACTTATAAACAAACAGTTGTTGATGAAACAAAATGATCTTATCTTTTATTTGCTAAATATTATAATTATTTAATTTCCAAAGCATGTTATAAAAATCATAAAATGTGTCTGTCATAAATGTTAATTAACAAGAGGTAATAAATCACATACCATAGGTACAAGTGTCTTTTCTGGTATGGTATCATCATCATCTCCAAACCTTGATTTACGTTTTCTATCAGACCTGTCACCTCGATCTCCGCCATCAAGCTGCAATCTTTTACTTTGCAAGTCTATAATATTAAATTTTTCATTATTATAGTAAATGGTTACAGGTGACACTTAACAGAAATCCAGCCAACAAAGTTAACATAAAGAAATCTTACTTTGGTAGTTTTATAATAATAAAATGAGCATTATTGTTCTCCATTACTTATTTACAAAATTGTGATAAAGTGTAATTATTGTATTATGTAATATTATACAATATAAAGTCTTAACATATAGAGATCGTGTGATATGTGGTGTTATTTTTTGGACATATTAGTTCTACTTTCAGTGTCTCCATACCTGTTAGTCTACTCAGTTACTATTTGAAAATATGTAACATGTATTTGTAATATACATTTCGTATTTGTAGAACTTGTAGCGAATTTAATTACTGCTATCAAAGGTGAAAACCTTTGCTAGCAATGGATTAAACTTTATCACATTAAAATAACATACAGTCAAAACCAAATATAGCAAGATTGTTTATTATGACGGATCGGTTATTACGACCGAATGGCAAAGTCTGTACTGAACAGCCATTCAAACTATGAAGTAAATATACCGCCTATAACAAAACCAGATATAGCAACATATCGTTTAAAACAAGAAAAGTTATCGATATTCATTGGCTATAACAACTAATACGAAAATTATTCCATCTTAAGAATGAATGTTTCGACATATTTTAATTACGCAATTACTTCTACCGCATCCAAACATCTTTCCAACTTTACCGTTTGACCTAGCACGTTTAGAGACTTATTTACTGCGATAATTGACAAGGTGAATGAAAGGGTGATTTTATCAACTTTGTTTTTGATCACGAGCTTTCGCGTTACCTGAGGCAAAAAAGAGGTAAATTACACATCAATGAAAATTTCAAAATGGGGAGTCAAATAGTGAAATTGCAAAGGAATGTGGTGTTTCACACTACTATATCAACTATAGAGACAAAATGATAGCTCTTTTGTATCTACTACCTACATACATACAAACATAACCAAAACATACATATGACAATTAATATGACTACGATATTTATGTATATTGCTTATAAAAGCTATCAGATATGACATCCTTAGTTATATGGTCTCTTCAATGTCGTTATATCTAGTTTTGACTTTATGATGATTATTAAAGTTACTTACTACAAAGATAAATTTAATGATAAATTTATTACCTTTGGCAATCTTCTCATAGTCATTAGGCCACAATGGATCATACTCATTAGCTACATTCCAGTCAAAATCTCTGACATTTGTTGAAGGTAGGGGTTTTGAATTTCTATGAGGACTATTTGAATTAGACTCATCATCATCTCTTTGCTTACTTTTTAAATCAATAACTGGTGTTAGCACCTAGAGGAGAAAATTTAAGTATAAAGATGTAATGGATATACATATTGATACCTCTGGGCTCAAAAGGGATATGGGACATTTAGCAATTAAGGCATCTTAGACTGTATATTACTTTGAAAGAGTTACATTAAAATACAAATGTTATTGAAATCTAATGTATTGATATTATTATTATATTGTTATCTCAAAATAAGTAATCTTATATCAGTGTTATAGTATTAATTGTACCACTAATTTGCCACATCCTTCATATTAAACATATTTAATAACAGAGTATCAATTACAACATTAGAACAAATTGAACATTTTATAAGCACAACAAGATAATATTCTCCTATAATTTGATTCCACTCAGCAAGGATCTCAGGACAATTAAAGCTGTAAATATACTAGCCAGGTTTCGAGGGCCTTTTCTATTAGAGTGCAGTCTCATCAATTTATTGAGTATCATTACAAAAAGATGATATAGAAAATAATTATTCGTTGTAAGTACTTCAAATAAAGTTAAAATGAGGATTAAATTCCAAATGAATTGCGTCGTAACTAGACATATAGCGCTAACAATAAATATCATGTAAGTACCTGTGTAGAACGCCGCAGCGCTTCTCTTTTAGGTTGAGTTACGGCTGCTTTTTTAAGTTGTAATTGAGATTGTAGCAGTTTAATACCCGAAGACCATCCAGCTACCTTTTCGGTAGTCCGAGCTTTAATTGTATCCAAATCATCATATAGCGACATTTTAAAATATTTACTGAAAAATAGTTTTAGATATTATATGTACGTGTAACTCAACAAATTTCAGCGGATATTTTTAATAATAAAGAAAATGAAAACAATGTATTGTATTTAATGAAATACATGACAAATATTTGAATTGTAAATAGTTTAAAAATTAGAATTACAAAGAATTACACGATTCACCAATTGATAATTTACTATTTTGACAACTCTGACATGACATGTGTAACGCTGTGTCAAAATTTATGTCACCATCAGACGCATTAAATCGCAGAGTAGGTACACAGAATACATATGCACTAAGAAAGACTCGATGGAAAATTAATGCGCAATTTGATTTAATCATAACATTTCAATGACCTCGAATTAAATTCCGATCACATTCTGTAAACAAATTATCTAGAAAGATGTCCTCAAATATATCAGTAGTATTGCGAGTTTACTAGCAAATAGTGAATTCATCGACCGCTATTATACTCGTTAAATATCATCGAGGCTTTACGATAATCGGAACAAACGTACTGGCTTACAAAACGTACGAAAAAAAAAATACACAGAAAAATATATTTGGCATGGCAAACAATTATAAAACAAATTGGTAATTTTGAACATAAATTCGTGATATTTTTCCTGAATGGGGAGCAGATTAAGCAAGGATACGCGACGCATTAGTATTGATAACACATTTGCTATTAATCCAACAGTAGCTATCCAACAACCATTTGAAGATGATTCTATTATTGATGTAGATGACTTGCAAACAGTAAGTGCACTTTATTTCAAGGTTCAATTTGAAACTGTTGCAATGTAATTAAAACGACTGCGACATAATTTTTCCTAATACGTTGCGTGAGGATTTTTTTTTTATTTTTCCAGGATAATAATAACGATGTTCATTATAAAGACACCAACAGAACTTCCGATAATGATGAGAATAGAGAGTACTGGGTACAAAGAATTGATTACTTAAAGTATGAGCATCAATTAATTAATAAAATAATTGAAAGTGAGTTCGAGAAAACAATACATGAAAATAATAATTTACTTCAAACATCTACTGTGACTAAAGATAAAATGCAAAAAATGAAGCCTTGTTTTGATTGGAGAGCAAAGGTGAGACTAATTTACATGTAATGGATTTTTTTGAATGTTTTAAATAAATTATTTAAGATGTAAATAAAATGAAATTACAGATTGCACAGTGTTACGAAGCTAATCCTCATCAGCCTTTGGTGTGTTCTGCATTAGTACAAGCATTTAACAACTATGTTACCTCATGCAGGATCGGAGAATAATAATATTTACTCGCTTTCTATTTTGTTTTTGTACAATATAATAAGTTTTGAAAATATGTTATCGTCTTTAAAAATGGATATAAGTATTTATTTGGTTCTTAAATTATATATATTAAAAACATTTTTTTATTACATTTTATTTTTAAGAGGTACATATTATATATTTATTTTAATATGTAATATTATTTGCTTAATTCAAACTCTATGGGTGTGGTATACATGTAAATCATCTGTAAGCATGACGGTAGGACTTTATATGGTAATAATATTGACAGACATGACAATTGTCAATTGTCATGTTTGACAAATTCATCCTATGTATTGGTCAGTCAGTTTGATGACGGTTTATTTGAATCCTAAATTGATATCTACCGAGTAATAAGATATTAAGTTATTTCCTGCACATAATGGATTACTTTTATTGAAATTAGTGCGTGTAGATTGTTGATCCTCTTCAGTATAGTGGCTCTTCTACTTGTTAAAAACTCAAATGATATGTCCCCTGTACTTTAAATGTGACTGTGTCAATTTTGATAAAGTCCGTTTTAAAATTGAACGTATATCTTAATAATGACCTCCAATGATTCAAAAACGGAAGATGATTCAGTTTGTCATACGATCTTGGACAAGATCAATGAAAATAACCCGGAAGTAGTGGCTAACAAGGTAATATCATATCTTTTATGTGATTGAAGTAGCAACCGAGAATGCAATTCACCTGATGATAAGTGGTCTCTGTCGCACATGGACATCTGTATTAGACTCCGTATAGAATAAGGGTTTACTCATATTTTGCTACTCTTAGGACCAAAATGGTCACACTATCAGATCACTAATGATCATCAAGTTGGTAGAAACTGCTCATGAGGAGGGGTGGAAGTGTTATAAGACCCTCTCCAGTACAGATACTCAAACTCTCAGCCCAAACTATCGAACTCATGGTCGAGAGGCGGGTAATGTGTTTTTTTTTTTTATTTGAAGTTGTTCACAGATGTGATACCCTCCCAAAAACTAAGATAGTTGCCTCATATAAGTTAACCGACAACCACAACTTTCCACTGAAATGCAAGAAATGCTGCATCCTAGAAATAAGTGTGGTGGTGGTACCTTCCCGGTCGAACTGCACCTGGTTCGGCCACATCATAAACCACCAGGTGTGTGTAGTCTTCAACTTCATTGTCAAAGTTTAGGTGTCTCAATGCGCATATCTGTAATGCTACTCCCATTAAAGAGCAAACAGAGTGGTAAAGTTTTCGCAAGAGAGCAAAGTTTGATATTAGGAAAAATTTTTTGAAGAAGAAGCTGAAGAGGGATGCAGGCACCAAAGTTACCTTGAGGCGAAAAGATTTATTGGCAGTTACAAGTAAGACACAGTGACATCCAAGATATTCTGGACATCAGCCTGTACGAGATTCAATTGGCCCTTAAATAGCTTGAAAACAACAGAGTGCTTGGTGAAGACAGAATCACTACTGAATTGCTCAAAGCACGCGGGAGACCTATTTTAAAAGCACTCCAACCTCTTTAGCCAAGTTATAGTACCAGAGGCGAGAAGCATAAGCACAGTGATACTGTTCTTCAAAACATGTAATAGATCTTTAACGAAGAACTACAGGCCCATTGCACTGCTGAGCCACATCTAAAAGGTGTTTTCAAGGGTCCTCAATTATTGGATCGCCTGTAGGCTTGACGACTTTTAGCTTCCAAACAAGCTGGGTTCAGAAAAGTCTTTAGTACCATGGACCACATACATAAACTGCGGCAGATAGTAGTAAAGGCTGAGGAGTGCAATCTGCTGTTGTGTATGGCTTATATGGATAATAAGAAGACTTTGATTCTATTGAGACATGGGCGGTGCTGGAGTCTCTCCAGCAGTGTTGAAGTGTATATATAAGGGAGCCTCAATGTCGATGCAACTACATTACAGAGTTATGTACTCAATACCATTGCAGCGCAGTGTGAGACAGGAAGATGTATTATCCCTGAAATTGTTTACTGTTGCATTGAAGGATGTGTTCAAACTTATGTAGATGAAAGCATTCAGCATCGACATTGATGGAGAATATATTACTCACCTTAGATTCGCTGACAATATAGTCATCATGACGAAGTTGCTGGAGCATCTTAACACCATGCTCAGCAACCTCTCTGGTGCCACTCAATGATGAGTATACCGGTAGTTGTTGACCGCATCACCTTTGATGTTGTTGACAAAAACATTTACCTCGGGCAGGTGATCCAGATAAATCCAACTTCGAGACATGGTCATTTACTGTGAGCCTCATACATTAGCTCAAAGTCTGTTTGACTTTGGAGCAAGCTATAGAGAGAGATGTGCTTGGTATTTCCCCACGCAACAGATTCGTAATTATTAAATCCATAGGAGAATGAAGGTTGCCAACATAGCCCTCAGAAAAAAGAATTTCTGAAGTGGCAATGGGCAGGCGACATTGTTCATAGGACATACAATTGTTTGGGTAGAAGAGTCCTCGAATGGACCACGTTGAGCAAAAGGAGTGTAGGTCGTCCCCAACCAGGTGGACGATGCCTTGAAGAAGAAGGCAGCTGCTGGAATAATCCAGCAGCGGCTCAGGACTGGTCGGAGAGGTGCAGATTAGGGAGGCCTATGAACAGTAGTGGACTTTCAAGGGCTGATCGATGGATGGATGCATGGATGGATCAGACCATAATTATGAGATGACCCTTACAGAAAAAAAGCCCCATAAATATCTCAGTAAAACATAGTGGAATTTGTATTTTTACTATGTTTCAATACAAGTTTTGGTAAACTGGATATGATAAAAAATATGATTTATTGCAATGAAATGCTTTTATTCTTCTTTTTATTTCAAATTTTTTGTACACATATTTTTTTAATAGGTAAATTCTCTAGCAGGAGATACACTTCAGACAGAATGATATTTAGATTGTTATAAACTTTTGTTTTAGGCACCAGATATAAATGATTTTACAATTATAAAACCAATAAGTCGCGGAGCATTTGGGAAAGTGTTTCTGGCACACAAAAAGAGTAATGAAGAACAAATGTATGCCATTAAAGTGATGAAAAAGTCTGACATGATCAACAAAAACATGGTCACTCAGGTTGTAACAGAGAGAAATGCTCTGGCTCTCTCCAGGAGTCCATTTTGTGTACATTTATTCTATTCCTTGCAATCTGCATCATCTGTATATTTGGTAAGATATATTTTTTTATACAGAATTTTAATATTTTGGGCTCATTCGAGTTTTTGACTTTAACTTTATATATTATGTAAAAAAAAATGCCGCACATCTCTGTTAATAATCTGCATCTTCTATATCGTCTTTTTTGTATAATTTGTTAACACTTGCTTTCCAGTATTAATTATTTAGTTTTATTATCATTTTTATTTTTGTTCTATTAATTATTAATTCTAGTTAATTTTTTATAATATAACATGTAACATAAAATAACAACCACATGTAGCTTAGAGAATGATGTACGCATCCATAATTGGCATGCACACCAAATCTTGTGTACTCAACACTTACTACAGTTAGTTGTAAATGTTAGTTGTATGTGTGTGATGCTGTCGATGTGTCAAAATAAAATAAATAAATAAGTTATATTCATTTCACCATAACTTTCATATCAATGAAGGTCATAGAGGGTCGTTTCAGTGTCATCAAATCAACATCAGAACCAGTAAAACTCTTAGGAAATAGGTGATGGGGTAATTAATTCACTTTTAGTTATGTTGCTAACTGAGTTATGCACCCTTTAAACTTCCTAACTTTCCTTTTACTACATTTTACCCAATTTTGACTTAAATTTATATTTGACCTTCCTTATATACTTATGTCGGTGATAGGATAGGTCAGAGCTGTTATCCCACAATAAGTAAGTTTTGAATGAAATACATTGTGTATCGGTAATATTATATCTTATATTTTTAGGTGATGGAGTACATGGTGGGAGGTGACTTGAAGTCACTATTAGGGGCTTATGGATTCTTAGAGGAGCCTATGGCTGTTTTCTACATTGCTGAAGTCACTCTAGCTTTGGACTACTTGCACAAACACAACATTGTCCATAGAGATCTGAAACCAGATAACATGTTAATATCGAAGACTGGTCATGTTAAACTGACTGATTTTGGTCTATCAACAATTGAAATACATAGAGGTATTGTACACATTCTAAATAATAGTAGTTTTATGTTGTAATGAATACTGACAGCATACTGATTTTAAATTCTGTAAAGGTGTGTTAAGTCTATTAATCCACACTTGTGCGTTGACTGCATTGTAATTTTTTTATGATTTTTTATTTACTTTTTCTTATGTAAGTTTTGGTTGTATGCATATGAACTTTACCAATATTGTGAGTGTCAGACTAAATAAAGTATTGGTTAATGAATAAAATGTATTTTTCCGACATCTAGCTCAATAGCACAAAGTACCCCACAACACAAAAATAATCCCACTACAAAATTCTGTAATATTCTGTAATATATTTTTCAGATCTGGAGATATCGGATTTTGTAAATCGAACGCCAAGTCTGAACATGAGAACTCCTGGTCAGCTATTGTCTCTCACGTCCCACCTGTCTTTTGGTTCTGGTGGAGGGGACAGCGCCCACAACTCAGTCATTGATGCCTGTGAGAACCTACTTGATGAACTTAAAGAGACTAGTATGAAATTATGGTTCATTCAATTCTTATTTTATTTAGGGCTGTAATTTAATTTATGACTTATATTAACCTGTTAAGCTTAAATATAATAATGACAAATTATGCTATCCTTCATAATTTATTCTTGGTTTGTTATTCATTGGATTAGATTGTTCAATATATTAGGGTAACGTCTTTATTTGAAATTGATGTTATATTAAGATTAAGAACTAATGGGTGTAGGCAGTTGAATTTATTGATTGTTTATGTTTCAGCTAAAATTAAGGGTCATTTGGACAATGCTAGTGGTTATGTCAGTTCACCACTTCTGGAAAAATCTCAACTCTCAGGAATACATCCTTTTCTTAGCGCTGAAAGCATTAATCTGGATGACATTGCTGTAAGTTTTTCATATTTTGTGCAAATAAAATACATATGTTCATTTCAGAGGTTTGTTAGCTAATATCATATATGCATACTATTTACTTATAAAGTGAGAATAAATCAGACAAATGTATAGAAACTTGACTAAAACGTATTTCCAAATACTTCCATCTCGATACTTCGAGCTCGCGATCATATGTCGTAATAAAACTCAATTTATAAAATAGTTCGCTAATGCTATGGTCTCGCATGTGTGGGGCACATTTCCTAAATATTTTTTTATCATTTTTTATTCAATCATGCGTTATTATGTATCTATTCTATATCACGTCTTTGAATATATCCTTCAGTTAACTGAATACACTATATATCATATGTTCCTTAAATATTTCAGTCTCTGGATTCTGGCTCTGAATCTTTAAGCTCATATCACACATGTGAAAGCTCCAAGACAAGCGAGAACTCTAGAAGCAATAAATCAACCGACATCAGTACAAATGGCTCCTCAATGGAATCCACTGTCCTCACTGACTCCCAGCATGACCAGTCAACTTCTCCGCTTTGCAGAGGACAGTCATTGAAAAGGATACCGAGGTAAGCTTGAAGTTAACTAACTAAGTAACACTTATATCTAACCTGAAGCAGTTCTTGGGTTTGGGTGGAAGAATGTGGTTGGCGGCTCACATTCCTACAAAACGATAATCTTAGTCCTCGAGAGTAACAAAGCACCTGGAATTGACTTCAAATAGGACTCATGTTTTGTATGAATTGACTATAGGCGGTAGTCGTCACTCACCACAAGGTGGAATGTTTTTTCGGTTGCTACTCCAAACTTATATAAAAAATACTGAAAATATAAATTATATGCAGTGGTTGGGCGTGTCGTATATTATTTAAAGTGTTGTCTCCAGGAATCGCGATGATACATGTATTTTTGTTTTCATATTACTATGCGGACTTATAAATGTCAAACAATTTTCGTTTGCATGATCAAAATTTAATGAGGTTTATAGTAGTTTTTTATTATCACGGGTTTACTAAAAACGACGGAAATGTTGACATTTATATCGTAACATTGAATCAAATGTGCTACGATGTATTTCATTGATAAAATTGGCACTCAATTTCAGTTTTCGAGCAAAGAAACGGAAGCGGATTTTAGACTGCGATGGGGACACTCCAACTGGAGTGACCAGCCTTGCAGAGTCGAAGGAGAACCACAGTGGACTCACACAGGAAATTATGGCTCTAGAGCTGAGCCAAAATACACCGAAACGGATGTCACTACACCCGACACCGGAGAGGCGTAAAAACCCTATTAAAGGCGTCTTGAAAAAGAGGTGAGACATATAAATATGTATAAGGAATAAGAAATATATACTTATAAATTACATATGTTATAGTTTTGTCTTTTTAATAGCTTATAATATTGTAACTCTTGTACTACTGACTTTATAAAATTGTTTTTGTTACTGATTTCTTTTTTGCTTATATCATCAGTTAAACTAGCTAAAATGCTGGTATACAGTGCTTATTATTATTATAGTGGTTGTTAGTATTTAATACATTCTGTTCGGTTTTCAAGGTGATAGAACATATTTAGTTCGACCGCGGAGGTACCATAGCCACACCTATTTGTAGTGTGAAGCCATTCTTGTGCTTCGTTGGGAGGCTGTCTTACCCGGTTCGTGTTCATATGAAGCGATCATCTTAGGGAGTAGCAACGCATCTGTGGTTGACTTTAGATAGAACCCTTATTTTGTATGAGGTTGCTTACGGACGTCCATGGGAGGTTGTGTCCACTTACCATCAATGGACTGCATGGTCGTTTACTACTTTATCTTCATATGAATAAGGTTCCTGGTCCTTAATCTTTTCAACGTAATGGACCATTCAATAATCTCTTTGTCTTGACATACATTACCAACTATTTTTAAGTAATTAGAGTACCTACTCTAACTACTTGCAAATACGTACCTACGTTTAAGTATCTACTTGAAAAATAATTAACGAGAACAAGTTGCAATTTGTTCAAAACCTCCCTCGACATAGCCCACCAGTGTTCTGTGAACCGTTCAGAAACATTGTGTCAAATGCAACCTTAATATCAAATTCTCCGTTAATTACAGATGGGTGTCACAAAACGATAGCCACCATTTCAATGTAGGAGTAATATTTTCAACGCCAGTATCAAATAGCAAATCACCAGGCGCCAAGAAAAGGCACAAGGCAACCAGATTCAACCTGCCACTTGATGATCCCGCCAACAATACAGAGGACAAGTCCATTTCCTTTAGTAAACATGTGTCAACCAGCTTAGAAATTTTTCCTACAAGAAGATTAAGTAAGGTAATGTGTACATATCATTTATTTTACACTGGATAAGCGACATTAAAAAAGGTAGACTAAATGAAATTATTTTTCATTTAGTCTTATTATTTAATATTTTTAGTAAATATTTTAAATATATTCCACATTACCTTAAGTTATAATAATAGAAGGATTGTTTTGCCTGGAAAGGTACCACCGCCACATCTTTTTCTAAAGTGAAGCAGATTTTACGTTAAGGGTGTAGGGTATGGTTGCCGGATTACATTCATATGAGGCGACTATCTCAGTCCTCGAGAGAAGCAACGCATCTGTGATTGACTCTGCTTGTAGATAAAACCACTGTTTTATATGAAGTGGCTTACAGATGTCTATGGGCCGTAATGACCAATTATCATCAGGTGGACTGCATGCTCGTATTATTACCATCTTCTAAAGAAAAAAATTGGACTTATATTTATTGTTTTTTTTTAACAATTGTCTCAACGTTATTGAAAAAATTATTATTTTTATGATGAAAACTTTTATATACTGGCAATTTCTGTAGCCTAGCAAATTTTCTGTAGGTTTTCTAATCATGACAATTGCTTTTCTTAATCTTTAGGGGGAAGGCAGCAGATCACCTACAGAGTTATGTAAGACGCCCTTAGCAACAGCTCATACGCCCTATAGAACCCCAAAGAGTGTAAGAAGAGGGAACCAAATCTCAGACCAAAGAATACTCGGCACGCCTGACTACCTAGCTCCGGAGTTGCTGTTAAGGTAAAATTTTGTCCATATATTTAAATACGATTATTATAAGTTGAGTACTTATTAGAGTTTACAGTACACATCTCCTATCTATTTTAAAATAAAGTTCAGTGATATTTTATGTTAATAAATTAAAGATAATCTCACGTTAAAAACTTGTAAACAATTATCTAGATTGAACGTGAACCGATTTATCGGGTAACTTTAAATTTAATTACCTCATACATATATAGATAATTATAGACAATAATAAATAATTATGAATATTATCACATTAATATTTACATTATTAACAAATAGGGTTATATTTTTCCATGTCTCGTCTTTCAGGCAAGGGCACGGCCCACCAGTTGATTGGTGGGCGTTAGGAGTATGTCTATATGAATTTATGACAGGAGTTCCTCCATTCAACGATGAAACACCGCAAGCAGTATTTAAAAATATTTTATCTAGAAGTAAGTTGTTAGTTTTAATAAAAGTAATATTAAATAGAGAAACTAACAAGGTAAAACTAAATAACAGTTCATCCATTTGGCCAACATCTGAATTAATGAACTAGAAAATGGTGTTTTAACTCTTGGTTTAGTGGCAGGAAATCACTCACAAGGACCTAACTTATTTCTATTACACTTGAAAATTGTCAAGTAAATCGGATTACAAAGCCTTGAATTGGATTTAATAACATTCACTGGCGTGCCTTATGCGGCCGCATTCATCTATTCGAAAATCTGAAATAAAAAATCTAAAATTTTCTATAATGACTATTGTTAAATATCGTTTATCGGTCGAACATCTCGCATTAATAACCCGTTTAATTCCAGACATAGAATGGCCAGAAGCGGACGAAGCGCTATCCCCGGAGGCGGTGTCGGCGATCGAGTCGCTGCTGACGATGGAGCCGCGCGCGCGGCCCGCCGCCGCCGCCGTGCGCGCCATGCCGCTGTTCCGCGACGTGCGCTGGGAGCGCCAGCTCGACGCCGAGCCGCCCTTCGTGCCCGCGCCCGTTGACCTGCACGACACCGGCTACTTCCAAGGTAACTATGATGTGTGAGACACCGGCTACTTCTAAGGTAACTAAGATCTGCACGACACCGGCTACTCCCAAGACAACTATGATCTACACGACACCGGCTACTTTCAAGTTAACAATGTGTAAGACACCGGCTACTTCCAAGGTAACTACGATCTGCACGACACCGGCTACTTCCAAAGTAACTATGATGTGTAAGACACTGGCTACTTCCAAAGCAACTATGATGTGTAAGGCACTGGCTACGTCCAAGGTAACTATGACCTGCACGATACCGGCTACTTCCAAGGTAACTGCGATCTGAACGACATCGGCTTCTACCAATGTAACCAAAAAAATCTTAAGGCTAAGACTAGTATTTTACAATTCTTGATTATAAAATATTCAGTACTCGCGTTCGAGTCGTTTAAGCTCGTCCGTCGTATAAGTTATTTAGAAAGAAAGAAAGAAAAGGCTTTTATCTAAGTAATTAGGAGTTAAAAGACAAGTCGATTCGTGATTCAGTAAAAATAAGTCGAGTCTTTCAAGTCGAGCGTTCCAATCCAAGGTTAGGGACGTAGGAAGCGATACTTATTTTATTTGTACTGGATCTATTACATTACTTTTAGACAAGACGATCACTTTGTAACAAATTTTGTTTTTTGTTTCAGCTCGCAACATCCTGCAACAACTACAAATATCTAATTTCGACATATGAGGTTGAAAAATAATAACCCTTCATTTCATACTGTAGTGGTACATAATCTTAGTAACATTCATGTTTGAACATGTAAACCGAGCCTTATTAACGTAGTCAGTAATATAGTGAATTACAGTATTCATACGGCGAAGTAGTACTATTTCACCTGGTGAAAATTTATTACATAATTAATAGACTTGTAACGTATATTCGGGACCTATTTCGTATTCGGCGAAATACCGAATATCCAATGTACTTACTATTCGGCCGTATACCGGTTACTTAGGATATAAAAAAAAGTTAAATCATCACGTAAATTTCCAGCTTTGAGGTTATCGCTTGGCATTAGCGCTTGACTGCTGTTCTTAGTGAAATTTCCTTGTTGTTTTTAAAATACTTTATTTATAAAGCCCAGGCCAATAATGTTTGAAACGATTTGAATCGAACGAGGTAATTTGTAGGAAATCATTTACTGAAAGCCTTGTGCTGCTAACTCGAGTTATGTGAATATCAATTAGAGCAGTTTTTTTATTGAACTGGCTTATTTTTGTACAAATTTGTATGGTTACCGAATACTTTTACAGAATATTCAACTATTCTGCAACGAAGTCAGCAGAATATATTCGACTGATTTCCGAAAGTGTTATTCGTTACAAGTCTAATAATTAATTAGGTTTCAAGTAAAGTGTGTGCTTGGTGGTTTTAAGCAACTATGAAATAATCGGGCGCTGTGGCTAGGGTTGAAATTAATATTGATCCCCAGTCATTAGTATTTCTATTAATTAATTATGTACTTCTAATATTTCTTTTTTTTTTATTGTGTATACAACACATATTTAATACTATAATTATGTCCTATATTCGCGTATTAGTCTAATTTAATGGAACATGTTATGAAAATGTATTCAAGCCAAAAATCAATGGTGGATTTCGATAGAAATAACCATAATTATGTATTTTGTGATATGAGGGATGTTTTAAATGAGAAAGATTTATAAAAAATATATTGTTTTATTTATATATATCCTATATTAAATTGGCACAATTTGATCGATTTCGTGAGTTAACTCGCTAAGTATTAACACAATTTATTGAGAAAGGCAAGAATTGGAGTTGCCTTTCTCAAAATAATTGATTTTTTAATAATGATAATAATATCTCAAGGATTTGAAGTTATAAACTCGTTCATTCGCTTGCCATCTATTGGGCATTCTTCTGAATCCAGGGCAAGAAGGCGGTGACTCGTGTGTACACGCCGGGGTACTGTCCCTTGCCGCACCCGATACCCCAGGAGACCACGCCTACCTGCGTCCACCGACCACCCTCATTCACCATCAGGGGACCGCCACTATCGCCCTGTTCAGAATGAAAAAAATCTTTTAGACTATTATTCTAAATTTTTTTTGTGTATTTAACAACTACTTTGTGAGCAGCGTCTTGTTTTTTTTTACCTAATATTTTTTTCGTGTTCAATATTCTGCAGAAGCTATGTAACGATAGCTTCTACAAAATATAAATCTTAACAGTTATCAGTTTAAAAGCATTTTTTTATTAGTTTAATACATATGACATTTAGTGATCACCTTATCCTTCCAATTGCTCCGGCGATACATTTAATGCCCCATAATAATAATTACGCTGATATTGAGGGGAAGGGGTTATATAATATAACTTACACTGCAGGAGTCCATGCTAGCCTTGCCAGCGCACAGCATATGTTCGACGATGCCCCCAGGCGCAGCGGAACCGTACTTCAGCCGGCACTCGGCATTAGTCCACACAGGAATCGACACTTCTTGGAGAACAGACGGTTGCGCACCACCTGAAATTTCGTTATATTTCACACCTTTATATATTATAAATTTAGCGGAACGCGATTTTTTGTATGTTCATTCATCACGCAAACCAGAAATGAAAAAGCAGGTTAATTTCTTTATAGTAGAAAGTGTTACAACGAAGCGGTCAAATAAAATTGTATTTAGCACGTGGCCTTTGATTTGTCACATGGTGCAAGTTTGGAACGATAATCTAATACCGGACGTAACGAATTTGAAATGCAAGTATACCTATAGGTATGTATGTAGGTATTCAGAGGCTTACAATGTTTAGTATCTACCATTTTGATCTTTTTCACGGATTATTAACGGATAGCGAAAATACTTACACTTAAACTAACTTCATGGATATTTAAGCAATGTTTATGACTTGTGAATTAACATCGATCGTTTCAAAATGGTCGGTGGTAGTGACCGACTAAATTATACAGGGCTAGTGAACTTATTTTTTTCTAAAATTACCAAAATGTTTGATGAAATATAAATATATAAAAAAGTGTGTGTGTACAATTGACACACGGCAGAAATTAAACTTAATAATAGTAAATATTTAATATAAACACAGAGAGAAGACCGAGAATATATAATAATATTACTGTATAATGTTCTATCGCGACGCATTTTCGTTTCGTCGAGTTTGAAATCACAACGATTTTAAAGAAGTTTCACTCTAAAAACTGACCCTCTCGTAGACTTCCCCAGCCGATAACGGTAGCAATAAGGCCAGCGTAGGCCCGACTGCCACTGGGCAGACAAACTGGTCGGATGTTCTTCGTGAATGTCACGGGTTGGTCAAGAGTCAAGACAGCAACGTCATTGTACTGAAATATTGAATAGATTATTTTTAATGAGGCTTGAAAATAAAATTTCGTACCGATTTATCTCATGTAGTAGTTAGTCAGTCGGCCTAATATAAATAGGTAGGTAACGTTAATCTTGATAAAGAATGTTGGTAAAGAGTAGGTAGACATAATTTTAAACTTAAGATTGATATAGGCTTATATAAGTACATAATATTAAGCTCATATCAATATGTAGGCGTGATTTTTTTATAATTATGATTTGCTTTAACCCTATTTGTATTTATGTACCAATCCCTGAAGGGCTCGGGCTCTTAATGATGAATGGACCAGTGCCGGTCAAGGAGGAGAGGCAAGCAGTATAACCACCATGCTGCTCCAATGCGGAAGTTTATAATACATTTAGTAGGTGTAAGGATTATCTCAATCGACTGTCATATAAACAATTCATACTTAGGTAATTATTAACATTCTACATACCAAGGTGCGCATGTCGAAACCACGGTGTCTTACTACTCTTTTGATCTTTCTCTCTATATGTTGAGTTTCGGTGTTTATTTTAATATTGTAATCACCAAGTCTGGCCGTCAAACGGGCTACGTCCCATGATGTCATACTGTAAAGAAGAGGTAGTTTTATATTCAACTCTTTATATTTGGAGTAAGTCTTTCATATAAATCCGTCACAATAACATCATCCCTAAGGGATTAAGTTTCAATAGTTAAGGAAAACTTTCCAAGTTTGTGAATCTGTTTTATTTCAGATATGAGGGCCATTCAAACAAATAGCAATGTGTAATAGCTGGTAAAAAATGTGTGGGAGTTGGTTTGTTTGCGAACTTATAATGGAGCTATTAGCTTTCAATCAATCTTATACAAAATGTAAGCTAGGTAGTACTTACTTGGTACTACTTGTACCTACTTAGTAATTGGAGACTAAAAGTTGGCGAAAAGGTGAGACCAGTATGTATAATAGTGTAGGTATAATACTTTTTAGATGCTTAATATGAATCATCCTTATTCCTACACGACATTCATTATGTAAAATATATATCTACACCATCATGCATACAGAGGTTTGGAAAATACATGTTGCTCTTAACCAATTCCGAAGCGGGGCATCATTAGGATAATCGGTTGTCCTTGCCAAACATGGAAGCATATTATTTACGAAGATATTATTATGTATGTATTGAATTGCACTGGGTATAATATAATATAAAGCATTTGTAAATTTATTAAGATGATGACGATAACTTTGAAACAAAACAATTAAGTACCTTCTGTAAATACTATAATAAATAGTGTTAAGGAATACAACTTCGTGTTCAGTAATATATCTGAAAATATAATTTCTAGTAGAATGAAATAATGTTTTAAAAACTGTGAATGTGAATAAAAACGTTTCATCATTCCCTCCTAGGTGGAAGTCAAATTTAAATTAAATCTCTTGACGTACAATTTATAGCATTAGGTACATACTATCTAATATTATAAAGGCGAAAGTTTGTGAGGATGTATGTACGTTTGTTGCTTTTTCACGTAAAAACGAATAATTCGATTTGACTGAAATTCAGCACACATGTAGTTTATGATCTTAATTAACACATAGGATGTTATTAGGTGATAAATGAGCGAAGCAGGTGGAGCCTCGGGTAAAATCTAATGCTATAAAATTGTATATTAACTAACTGTGCCACACAGTGCGCAGCGGAGAGCACATGTCGATCGTCGATGAGGGAACCACCGCAGAACTGCCGCCCGCCGTTGAACAGCGCCACGATCCATGGCCACTCATTCAGCTCCGCGTTGTGACCGCCCACTATGCGCTCCTCGTCTTGCAGCTCGTATGTGCTCTCGTACGTCTGAATTTAAAATGAAATTAACCTTTCTGAACATAGTCCTGTACTAAAATTAAGTTTTAAGAACATATAAAAACTCATTTTGTATCTTTATTTCTAATGTATATACCAGCGCAAATCGTTTATAATATTATTTTTTAACGTCAATATTCTACAATCGCTTCATAAGTTGTCTCATTTATAGCGACGAAATGATATAATATCGAATCTGTGGGTACCTGCTGGATTACCTATACAAAACTTGGATATTTAAAGCTTACTCTACAACTCATTCTTTATCAACTATCTTTTTCACTAATTATGACTAAGAAAAGTCCGATAAAATCCTTTAAACTGAGGACACCTATGTAAGATGCTGGCGATCCTTAATATATGATATGGACAGATAGGTACATTATTTTATTGACACATTAACAGAAGCACATCGACCTATTGGTATGTAGAGTTAGTGGTATGTAGAGTTGTGTGGACTTGCCTGGGGTCCATTTTTGATTCCGCACGAACTGTCGACTGCAGGGGCCGCTGGTGGCCTTGTTGGTTGAGTAGGGTATAATGGAGGCCATGTCTGTAGAAATATGCAACGAAATAACGTTTAAAATAATAATATAGATAATTAATGTATTTTTTATAACATTTCTCTCTGTTTTACCTGTTTAGTAGTACTCGCGGGTGGTTTAGTTGCCCAAGTGGTTGATGGTGTGGTAGGGACGGTTGGGTGGACACCAGCAACTGTAAGACAAAAGAATAACCTATCTTTTGCAATGACAATTACAAACATATTAAATGTTCCCTTGTGTACCTATTACGTATAATAGTTCGTGGTCGAGGGTTGGATACATTTTGTGGTTCGTACCGGTGGAATTTGCACCCATTTATTTCTTCATATATTAAGGACAGTGTCAAGCGCTGCTGAAAAGTGTGGTATGGAAGCCACATGTAAACGAGACAATCCTATTTAGTCCTCAGGAGTAGCAAGGCATTTGCGGTTTACCTCAGATACCTAGGACTCTAATCCTATCCAAAGTTGATTACAGATCTTGAGAGGCAGTAAAGAAAAAACTACAATTTGTTTTATTTAAACTAAACTAACTAAAAATATAATATTAACAATTAAGTGGAGTGCAAGCACGTTTGCTACTTATATATAATAAAAAAGCCTCAGTAGCTACGTAATTAAATAATTTCGTAGTTTGATTTTATAAAGTAGATATAGTTTGTGAGCTGAGAGTTAAAGTATTTTTTTGCTAAACACTCCTTGTAAATAAAGGATTGTTCTTACTGATGGAAGGTGGATGCGTCGGCGCAGTGTGGTCGGGGGGGTGCGTCGGCAGCGGCGGGATGGTCGGCGGCCACTGCGCTGGGATCTGGCGTTGGCTGTTGAACAACCACTGGCGAGATAGTGATGAGAACGGAAACCTACGGATGTATGTGATTTGGTTGGTCCTCTTTGAATTTTTGTAGCAACTAGTTACCCGACTGCATCACAAGGAGGGTAGTGTTTTTCGAGCGTATGTATATACGTATGTTTGTATGTCTATTTCTTTGGCACGCGCTACAGCCAAAGCGGCTTGACGGATTGTGACGTGTGACATATCATTAGAATCATCACATTTTTCAGAGTAACATATAAGAAATAGGGGATATAGGGAGAGACGACTTTTTTATTATCAGGACAATCGGGTATAAAGCGTTAAATTTTATAAATATATATTTTTTAAGAGAAAAAAAATAGTTTTAAGCAGTCGGGTTTTTTGTTTAATTATTTCTACAAAGTTACTAGTTTTCGTAGAATTTGGTAATATTTATTTTGGAAAAAAATAGTTTTTTTTTATAAGACTTAAACTCGTCAAACGTCGTTATTGACATCAATTCGACATTTGCAATGCTAGCAGACATAGATTATGCAAGCCAAAGTTTTTCTGGAATAGGTAGTATGCCATAGCGCTTATACGAGAATATTTCAGTTTGCCTAGAATACTTCAAATTGGTATGCTTTTGTATGTAGTGATAATAATGTAGTATAATTATGATAGGATTAGTGGGTTTTCTATCTGTTAATTCGACATCAGAACTTTATTAGACTTTATAATAGTGTTTCATTACAGATATAATTATTAAGGCTCTATATATTTTTTTTTATCATTGCAAAGTACATTGCAAGGTTTGGCCGAAAGTCAAAAACGTAAACAATGATCGTTTTGAGGAAACGTAATAAATTTGTACTAAGGGCACATTACAATAAGGGGCGTATCAACATACCCAGATAATGGCATCGGTGGCAAATTCATAGGCATAGCAGGCGGAAGCAAGCCCAAGCGTTGCACGTCGGGCTCTTGTTGCGGCGGCGTGCCTACCGGTTCAGTGCAGCATACTCCGAAAACCTGCCACGTATAAATATATGTAACTCCTTTTATTTTAAAAGAACAATAATCTTAACCACTCTTCCCACCGATGACGAGTAACGAGTAGCGAACGATAGCGAAAAATGTAGCTTAAATAAAATGTAGCTTCGAATTTAGTAATTTTTTTCTTTTACAGATTTTGGCATATTTGGACGGAAATTCATGCAGATTTTATCCAATTAAATCTTATTTCACTTCTGATTCCTAAAACTATTATTATCATATTAATTGATTTGTACTGATTAGACTAGAATATATTTTACCTCGCGATTAATTAGTTATCGGTAGGACAGGTCGGTTTATAGACGGGAATTAAAGCGATATTTCCTACATGTGATCCAGTTGTAGTTACTTGACATCCGTGCAAGGCAAACAACTTGGTGGAATGGGCAGACGAGCGTCCCGATGATATTCGCACGCGATATACCTACCTAGCTTCTATAAACTGGATTGGGTAGCTTTGTCTTGAGCTGTACAATGCAGAGCAAAGTAAAAAGAAGAAAATTGGACATAATTAATTACTAAAGTTTTTCTTTTTTGATGGTAATTTTTTGCAATAAATCTTGAAGCGCGTTTTCCTTGTACAATCTTTATACTGTATGGTAAATTAGGCTAGACTATATGTAAATATAAAAGTCATTCAAGACTCCGTTAAACCATTAAATATGAATACAATTAGAAAACAACACTATTAGTAATCCTTTTCTTACCTCCATATTATCGGCATTAACATAATTACAGGTGTCATAATGGCCCATCACCCAGCCATCAAATCCAGTCAAGTCCACAACCTTCAACAAAGGGTAGCAATCGCGGTAACTCTTGCAGGTTCCCTTTTTACCCACTGTTGTAACACAATTTGTCCCATCACTTGCCACCTGTAGGTAAAACATAAAGCACTAATTAGGGAGCACTAAATAGGGATAAGTTAAAACATATGTTACGCTAATTTCATCTATTCACTTTATTATTTTTAATATAGGTCTGACTGCTAAAAATCCTGAGTTAATTTGTAGTGCTCGGGATGCATGAAGAGTTTTAAATACAAGATTTAACTAACTCTTTTTTTGACCATTTCAAAAAAGATTTATTTCAAATTTATGATTTTCTTTTATACTAATTCACTGGTTGAAAGGACTGTTTATTAAAGGTAAACTTAATGCATCTATTTATTAGGAATGAGAGTGAAGAAGCTGGGTATGATACTCACTTGTCTAGATTGCAATAGTAAGAGTTGTCTGGCGTCTCTTGTGCTATTCGATTCTGATCGCTTTACTCTCGAAACCATCGCTGAAAAAAGATAATGTGTCATAATTATTACTGCTAAAA
Source organism: Cecropterus confusis (assembly GCA_018251515.1). Classification (NCBI taxonomy): domain Eukaryota; kingdom Metazoa; phylum Arthropoda; class Insecta; order Lepidoptera; family Hesperiidae; genus Cecropterus; species Cecropterus confusis. Next base: position 2,443 of record DWTU01000054.1, on the reverse strand, counting down.
ATGAAAACAATTTGGATATATCGTTTTCCAATAATGTTTAGGTAGGTCACCAATGTAACGTGATTGTGAGCACTTCAATGATTCAGAAGCATTAAAAATTATACTTTACCTTAAACTTATTAGGCTGACCGCTAAAATCTACAAATAAAAATACTTTACGTATAAATCAATACCTGAGCCATTATGTGAAACCCTTGTTTAGATTCTAATTCAATTCTATCCCCATTATTACACCATTCAGGCCATAATACCGTAGCGATTAACACTATTGTTAATAAGCAGAAATAAACATGGTGACCAATCCACAATGGGTCCTACCACCTACAAATATCATCCTTAAGGACAAAAATATTATGATTTTGATAGGTTGACTTCAGCCTCACACAGATCTAAGATTGCTATTCGTTCTCGCATATTACCATAAAAATATGTAAATGCATAGGTATTATTGTTTCGATAATAATCTTGTCACAGCTTTTGTGAAGCCGGTTTATAACATTAACGGACGTGGCAGTGATTTAATAAAGCTTAAAAATTCAAAAGGCTATTGGTTAAGCTCATTCCATTAAATTACTATGACAAATGGAATGCCTGCTTTTTATATTTGTCTCGTCACCAAATTTGGATGATTATAATCTATCTAATGTAACATTTTCAATTTTTATTTGACATTTGCATGCAATAACTATTTAAAAGAATAATTTTGAAAAGTAAATTATCACAAAACTGATACTTATTGCTTTAAGTTTTCCTATAACTTCCCGAATATATTTTTCCAACGAAGTTCTCGGGAGCATCAATGCATCTATATATATGAACTATAATACTAAGTACAATCAATGAAATAAATGATATATTATAAATAAATAATCATTTGAAGATTTGATTTCAAACGCAAACCTATAACATAACCGCAAACACAAAAGACATCAACGCGCGCATGATATTTTTTATGCAATTATTATGGTTTAATATATCATTATTTTTGTATTTTATTTTCTGTAATTTAAATACGATGTTAAGTTTTATATCTAATTTTAAAGTAGAGCCTTTAATTGAATTACTAATAGATGCTACTTCTAGTATGATAGATTTGAGGCGTTCTTTTGCTATTTGTAAGTGTCGACAGTGTCTTTCTTTAATGTTATTGTGCCTTAAATTTTTATTGCCGTAGTGGCTCACAAGAATTACCTAATCCAGCGTAAAGACCTGGAATGCAACAATTTTGAAATCTAAACATGTTTACAGTATTTTTTAAGATCACTTAAATAAAGTTATTATTGTTTGCAGGAAAGATTATCAATTTGTTATTCTGGGGACGTTCGAAAAGCATTGGCCGCAACGTGCACTCATGTTGGTTTTGGTGACTGTATAACGGTGCCCGTTTTGACTAAACTACGATTTCCTTTGCATTCTGCATTAGAATTAGTGTGTATTTTTATTTAGATAAGTTAGTGTATTCCGTTACATTATTTAAAAGGATAAAAATATGTGCGTTTAAATGTATAGGTGAAAATAAAATTAGATGGAATAATAAAGATATATATATATTTTTTGTTATGTAATCATCATACGTTATGTATTCTAAATTATGGACGTGCATGATATTGGATTACCAATTAATTTTACCCTATATTTTAGAAGTTTAATGGACTATAATATTGTTTTGGGATTGCTCTGGATTGATTAATATACCATTATTATAAAATTGGGAGGAAAAAAAATAGTCAATTAAAACTATTTTTATTTTATTATTAAGTGATGCACAAATGTAGGTAAACATGTCAACCGCTAATGTATGCGCCAAGTCGATAAATGAAAAGAAAAAACTTAAAATTGTAACGTAAATAACCGGCCTTGGAGATGTAAGTAAGCTCGCTATTTGCCGGCGATTAAACAACTTACAACCAAGACTTCTCCGTGATTAAACTTGATTTTGTGTGACACCTTAATGAGAATGCACCGGCTTAAAGTATTCCTAGAATTTGCATATAAAAATGTAGTGAAGGAAATTGACTTTTATACTAAAGTAAAGAACTATGTCTAGTGAAATGATTTTAAGGTATCGCTCCAAATAGTTGCTCATGATAGACAAAGTATGCGAACTTGGTAAGCAAATTTAAAATGCTATGGTGGCTTTTTGAAATGATATTTTTAAGAGTTATATTTTTATAAAAAATGAAAGCAGCAAACGAGCATGCAGTTCTACCGATAGCAAGTGGATACCGACGCCCACGGACATCTGTTATCAACTAAACGAGATCCAGCCCCGAGGACCAAGTAAGAACGCCTCGGATAAGTATATCTCCCTTACCACACTCTGCAGACCAGAACACAGCAGCGCATAATATTGCTATTAGTAGGCAGAGATACAGGTGGTGGTACTTCCGGAGTTTCGACTCCACAAAGAACATTTTATTATTTTGAGCATTTTACTACCCTT